>ML818977.1:12531-25403 GCA_009831015.1 Picea engelmannii | reverse complement strand
GGTTGTCTAGGCCTTTGCAATTGGTGGTGCGGGTGGTAAACTGCCCTTCCTGTAGCCAAAGAAGCATCTGCCTTTGATGGTGATGTTTATGCCCATGCTGCTACTTTTGCCTTTATTGTCTTTGCTTATTATACAAGTCAAACGTCTGCCGATGATGGTACGACGTAGCGCTTGCAATTGTCTCTGGTGGCCATGTATAGAGGTGCTTTAAATTGATCTAGGCGGAATTACAGGTGCACAGATAGCGGGGTGACAGATAGGGACGGGTGTAGATGCGTGCTTAGGACGGAAAGCATTGTGGGTATGGACTTTACGGCTACACACAATTCTGACATAGATAATCGGGTTCTATTTATTTGCCCTAAAGACGTCTAGTGGCTCTTAGGCATTTGAGCTTATCGGGAGTGCTCTATAGGTATCCCTCTCTGTCTCTAGCATGGTGGGGTGTATTGCCCTGCATGAGTCCGCATGTTGTGTCTGTACCCCGCTTATGGCGGCATGCATGATGGGCACGTATGGATCCTCAACGAATGAATCAGCTGCACCCATCTTTGCCCTCGCTGCTGGGTTTGGCTCTCCACCTGGAAGGGATACTGTTGGGCGAAATGCTGGCTTTCAAATGGGATCTACATTTGCAGGGTATAACTTGACCGATGAATAAACACCAATTACTTATCTATTGCGACTACGTCGTTGCCTCATAGGCCTTGACCTCTGCTGGAACGGGCTATGGCCCCGGAATGGGCTCTGCAACTCGATCTTGAACTGCTCCCTTTGCCTTAGCTATTTGCTCTTTTGCTACAACCTCTCGATATAAATCTATAGGGTCTGGGGTCTGGGCTTAGGGGTTTCACTACAGGCTCTAGAATTGTCAGAGATGCCAGGCGGGCGGTGGATTTTCCTATGTAGATTTTAATGCACTAGCCCTTTAGTCTCACTGGTGGAAATTAAAGTCCCATAGTTTGTATGTTTTAAGAATCAACCTATTCATTTATTCATTTATGTTTTATTCATTTATGTTCAAGTATGTGTTTTTTTTTAATTCTTGGAAAGAAAATAGAGATTTTATGATATTGCAGAAATAGGTAAATAGAGTATAATTTTATTGGATTTCAATGAAGGGAAATCACTTGAAAGGACGAGTAGGTTTGCTAAAATGTGATGGAACAATGGGTATGGTTTAGTTTTTTATGGACTTTGTGGTGGAACAACAAGTATAGATTTGGTTTTTATCTTTCTTCAGGTATGTATTTGTTTTTTTGGGGGCGGGGGATATTTATCTTCTTGATATGGTGGTTCTCTCTTTCTTTTACTAATGCAGTGTTTTGTTGGTTTGTAGTTAAATTAAGGTGAAGATGAGATGGCATTGAAAATAATACGTTTGAGTATTTTCTTATTTAGGTATTTTGTTTGTAGTTTGCGTCCAAGCCTCCTCTCTCCATCTTCTCCTATAACTACACTTTCATTAGGTGACCTGGTTGATGTAACTAGAATTTTTCTCCCCTATTTTTATATTTCTCTTAGAGGCTGTTTTTTCCTTCCAAAGATTGAAACTGAGGTAGTGTTTGGTTTGTTCTCAGTGAAATTACAATTATGATAGAGTCGAGTATTTCTCTTGGAGTTGGTATACATGCAATTCTTACATGCATTCCCCTCATTCTTGTCCAAGTAAGTACACATTCTACTATTTTTAGTGTTAAGGATTGAGAAAACATCCAACCCTATATGTAATGTGGAATCATAAATCTCTGCTATTTATTTTGGATTGTTAGTAAACCAAATTTTAAGAAATCAGTGTGATATTTATGTAGACTTAGAAAGTAGTCCTGGTTGTAATTGTGATTTCCATATGAAAGATTTGATTTTGTTTCTGTTAACATTTTCTTTAATCTTATTAATTTAGTTTATTTTTTTTTATTTTTTGATTTTTGGAGTTTGGATGAATATTGAGTAAGTTTTTTAAAAATAAAATAGTTTTACATTTTATAGAATGAGATTAATACATAATCAACAAAAAAACAAAGTTCTTAATATATTGAAATTTCACATGGTTTTATAAGTTAGGGTTGAATTGATTTTAGTCTTATAATTAAGGCTAGTGAAATTACATATTAAATTAGTCAACAAAATATATGGATATATAAAATCAATATCTATTTTATGTGTTACTTAAATTTATAATGATATTTACTATATATTCCTTAAACATATCAATTATATTTTCTATGTGTGTATATAACATTCCTTCCCATAATCAACAAATATAAAATCAATGATACCGGCTTCAATTTGTAAAAAGTATTATGTATTGAAATGTTTTTCAAAAGGTCTAAGGTATGACTCGTTGCATCAATGGCTATAATGATTCTTGCTAAATTTTTTTTGTGTCTTTTCTTAGTTATGTGGTTTATGAATGGAAACAGACATTTTGTATACGATACTGTACAATAGTACACAAGAATTTTGAACTCTCTATATAATTCTAATAAAATGCAACACCAAGGTCGAATCTCCACTATCTTTAATTATTTCAAATGGTTGCAATACATAATAGAATGCTAAAAGTTAATACATAGCAAAAGATAAGAACCTGATATACCTTTGTTGTAGGTTGTCCTTCAAATACAATAAGAGATAGAAACCATAAATGGTAATGCTGAAGTAGCAGCTCTATGGAACAACACAAATATGATCTATATATGGAATATTATTGAAGTATAGGTATGTAGGAAGAGGAAAACACCCCCCTAGAATTGAATATGTAATGAACCAACAACTCTGCTCTATCCAGATGAAGAAGATAGGTTGCCAACAGTTAGAAAATAGATACCAACTGAAGGAACTCAACCCAACTCTGCTATATGTGCCCAACATATAGTTCTGTCCCACCTTTCTATCAAAATTGACCTCCCAACAGAGATAAAGTCGACCCTCTTGCAGTTGAGAAGTTCTAGCTCTTATGGTGTGCCCTTCTTCACACAAAATCGCATTTGCCTCTAAGGAAAACACAATGACAACATCTACATGAATTCCCAAGAGAAAACTCACCCTCCAATGGGTATTTTTCCCTCCCAATCAATAAACTTGACCCCAAACATAGATACAACTGACCATATGAAGAACTTGGCCCCTTAGTCTCTTAAATATGCCCAGACTTATAAAATACTCCACCAAAAGGAAACCCACACACTTTCCTTGAGAAACTCGGCCTCCCACAGCCAGATTTTGACCAACCAAGGTAAACACTGCCCAAAGCAAGTGATATGGTCCAACCAATGGTAAACTCATCCCTCTTCAACTAGTCGACCCCCTTTGCAACCAAACTTAGCCGCCACCTCTGAAACTCAGCCACAATTGAATAAAACACTGCCACCAAAGGATATGTCAGCTATCAATGAAGCACAAGGAAGAAATATGAATGATCTCTTCTGCAAATGACTAGCTAGGGTGAATGTGTTACACCACCGAAACTAATCTTTGAAAATTTTCCTAGGGTTTTCGTCCCAAGAGTTCATAAAGCCACAAAGAGCTCTCTCCAAATGAAAATTAGAGATTGATTAGACAAGAATGAGAGAGGGCACCCCTCTTTTTCCCTTTTATTCTTTGGTTGAGTCTTTTGCGACCCTTTTTACCCTTTAATAAGCTTAAGTGACTTTTCATATCCTCAATAGTCACTTAGACGCCTTTTCCCCACTTACTCAATGTCACCTTTAAAATTAATTAATTCCCGCTTTGATGACATTAAATAAATAATTCCCTCTTTTCCCT
The DNA here is from genome assembly GCA_009831015.1 of Picea engelmannii. NCBI lineage: Eukaryota > Viridiplantae > Streptophyta > Pinopsida > Pinales > Pinaceae > Picea > Picea engelmannii. The sequence continues at coordinate 21,635 of ML818977.1, read as the reverse complement.
ATTGACTATAGCCTACGAGAATTACTTAGGCTATTCCGTCGATCTCTAGAGTACTCATTTGGAAAGGGACATTACAATCCTCCCTTCCCGAGATTGCTTGTCCTCGAGCAACTGCAAATTTGGATGCTGCAAGATCTGATCACTTTCCCACGCAACATCATCTGCTAGTAAATCTTGCCACCTGATGATGTATTTCCGAATCACCCTGTTACACAATCTCTTCTCTCGAACCTCCAATACCTCTTCAGGAACCTATACTAGTTGTCCCTCCTCATCCAATAGAGGTAGCTCTACCGAAGTAGTGACCTGTTGCCCCACTGCCTTTTTGAGACATGAGACATGAAACACATTATGAATTTTTCTTCCCTCCTACATTTCCAATTCATAAGCCACTTCACCAACTCTCCAAACCACCCTGTAAGGTCCATAAAAACGTGGCTTAAGTTTCTCTACATCGCTCTTCTTTAGTGAAGACTGTTTGTATGGTTGTATCCTCAAGAAAACCAAGTTTCCGACCTCAAAAGTGCGCTCGACCCTATGCCTGTTTGCATATAGCTTCTGTTGGTTCTGGGTTGTCTGTAGATTATCTTGAGATCCCTGAGTATGTCCTGGCTCTCCTATATCCAATCCTTGGCTTTGGAAGCCCTGCTATCCCCAAAATGCCGAGTCAACAAAGGATGGAGCATCATACCCATATAATGCTCGGAATGGTGTCATGCCTATGGACATGTGATGAGTGGTGTTGTAGCAATGTTCTCCTAGATGAAACCACTTTACCCATGCTTTCTGTTGCCCTGACACATAGTTACGTAAATATCCCTCAGGCCATTTGTTCACAATCTCTGTCTGGCCATCCGTTTGAGGGTGATAACTAGTGCTGGGAGTCAAATCTGTACCCGCCAGTTTGAACAGTTCCTACCAAAATGTGCTAAGGAACCTATTATCCCTGTCACTGACAATATACCTCGACAACCCATGGAGTCTAAATATCTCTCTGAAGAACAACTCCGCCACCTATGTTGCCTTGTATTCAGAGGATATGGTAAATAAGTGTTTAAATTTGGTCAAATGATCGATTACTACATATATACAATCTACGCCTTGGACTTTTGGTAACCCTGTGATAAAGTCCATGGATATGCTTTCCCATTTTTGCTCTGGGATGGGCAACGACTGTAGTAATCCTATAGGATGGGTATGCTCTGACTTGTTTTGCTGACAAGTCACACACTCTCACATGTTTCAGTACATCATCCTTGAGGCCCTTCCTAGTGAACCTCTCTCTGACCTACCTGTAGGTTTTGAAGTATCCCAGATACCCTGCCAATGGCATATTGTGCATAACCTCCATGATTTTCCCCTTTAGTGTAGATTTTGGTACTAAGTATATGCAGTCCTTGTAGTAGATGATATCATCCACCACTTTGTACCTGTTATTCTGTACTCTGTGATCCATCACGTCACAAGAAAAACTGTTCTTGGAGTATTCCACCAAGAGCTGAGATTTCCAATCTGTCGAAACCTCTGCAAGTGAAAACTGTAAAATTCCCAAGTAGACTTATCAGGAATCTTATGGATTATTGTTTTTCCGATTGTGGTATTTTGTCAAATAGTTTGTTGTCTTTGCCTTCTTAGTTGCGTTGGGGTTGATTTATAGAGTTTTTACAACAAGTAAATGATTGAAATATAGCAACAAATGGATAAACAACAAGATACAATAGAAATAACACAAGAAAATAACTACAAATACCTCATATCTATATTTTATTTAAATATATAGTTGACCTCAGTACAAGAGATGGACAGATCTAGAATAGAGTTGGAAGAATAATGGGTGTGGCTGAGAATAGCTCCAAGATACAATAACAATAGTGAGAGATAAGCTCTCCTGAACCCCGAACAACTGCATGCAAGATATGAAAGATCAATTTCTTTCCCTTATGTTCTATAGTTGGCTGTTTTGGTTGAGTTGCGCCCCTCTCTGGCTGGAAACTCTCCAAGGAATTTCGGCCCTGCTAGATCTGGCCTCCAAATCCTTGAAATTGGTTGCAAATCTATAGATCTGAAGATGTTAAACTCATAAGAAGAGATTCCCTGGTTGTAGCTATAGATCTAACCCTCCAAAGCTCTATATCTCTAAGGACAAGTGCGCCCTCCTTTAGAAATTCACCCAACTTCAATAATAAATAATTATGAGGTGATAAACCCTCACAAACTGAAGAGAAAAGTCGTCCTAGGATTGGAAAACCCTCCTATGGTGAGATCTACTCCAAATCCACTGTTCTCCAGGCAAATCGAGCTTCTCTTTCCTTGACAATGTGCCCCAATCCTACAGAAATCCTCAAAATGGCGCCTTGACTCCACAAATCACTACTGCAAACTGATCTGAAACAATGTAGAATGGTGAGGGTGGAATATTTCACCACCTTGGGCAAGCTTGGATCAGGAACAAAGGAATCTTTCACCTCCTTACTGATCTCTAGGGTTTGTTCACTCAATACCCTCAAAACGCCCAAGCTGTAGAGCTCAAAGATGCAAGTGAGAAATGATCAATAATGAATTGAGCAAGTTGCCCTCCTTCCTTTTATCCCACCTTCTAGTTCTCACTTAAATTATTATTTTGGCTTTCTAAGGTTCTTTTCTCCAATTATTTCATAAATTCACTTTACCTTTTTCTTTTTAATATTTGTCACTTTTTGATAATAACTTCAATTATCCGGTGACCCCCTTTTGACCCTCTTAGTCCCCTTTTTCTTAATGAGAATATAGCCTAGGGGGAACAACTAGGCTACGAAGTCCCCATGGTCAATATTGTTAGAATTTAAGGGCAAAACAGTAGGCTACCTAGAAACATAAATATTTTTATAAATTCAACTCATTTGCTACTGTAATTTAGGATCAACAAAACATTAAATTTTTGATGCATAATCTAATAGCATAAATAAGTAAGTAACATAACATAGATATGAGTATTACCTTAGCTATAACAAAGAACAAAGGTACCTGATTTTCTGTTGTTACCTTCCTCCAATGTATGCTTAGAAAAATCTTACTAGATCATGGATCAAACCCTTAGGGTAGATCTTATCATGATCATATGGACAATGCCAAGAAGAACTCTTAGGATAGGAAACCAAAAAACAACTCAGCAGGCTGAAAAACTACAGTCTGAGCCACTGTCAAGCAATAGGGTTGAAAACAAAAATAACACTGTCCAATCTTAACACTCTCAGCCCAAGAACACAAAATTCTGTTTGAACAAAGGCAAGATACCAGCAGTCCAAAACAACCCTAACAATCCAGTTCACAAAGTAAGAATACTAAGGTTGTTAACAAACAAGGTAAGGAAACACATCAAGACACAAGGGCGACACCAATTAAATATCAAGGCGACATCATTTAGACCATAAATGCAACAAGGCGACTCAATCAAACCAACAAGGTGGCACCAAAACACCAACAACATACAAGAACCCTTTACGGCTGGCAAGGATGGACTCCTACAGGTCAGCGGTAGGCATAATTAGCCATGGTTGATAGGGATAAACCCACGGCAGGTGGAGTAGACCAAGAACACACAAGAGGGGATCTGAGAGGACCCTTGTAAACCTGCCCAGAAGAGCCGCAACAAATCTCAGTCTCCAACTCGGCTAGGAGAAGGTAAGTGTGTCAAGTGAGGGATAGGCCGCTCCTTATATAGTTTTAGGTAGGTAAGATAGGGTTAACACATTAACCTTTTAGAGTCCACTTTAACATAGATTTAGGGTTAGGTTAACCCCTAAAATAACAAACCAACTAAGACGTCAAGTGGTAAGACCAATAGACTAGGTCAACACGATAATTAAATCGAAGATAAGGGTTTCATGAACATCGCGATCAACTTTCTTTAGGAAGAGGTAGGATCCAAAAATAGAAAATCGAACCAACACATAAACATAAACTTAGGAGGGTGATAACTCAAGAAAAGGGTTTTTATCAATAAACAATAAGACCAAGTCAAAAGGTCAAGTCCTTCTTTAATGGCATTTTTGTCGACATGAGTCTCATGATATAACTTATAATCTTTTATCATCCTAGCATACGTGGAAGGTTAATGACGTGATCATGCCTTTCTTCTTGATTGCTCCTAGGTCACATGGACCATCTCGAGAGAGAAAAAAGTCACACATCATCTCGACTTGGTACTTAAACCAAGAAACTACCTGGTCTCAGAGAAGGATACCCCAGAACATATCTGGGGGCCCTAGAATATATCTAGGGGCTTAACCACCAAGGTACACAACCAAGGATCAATCCAAGTGCTAAATAAGGATTCCCTGGAACACATCCAACGGCCCTAGAACACATCTAGAGATTTATATCATCAAGTTGCTTGGTCCCTGACCAAGAACCCCAGAAATACACTGGGGGCCCAACTAGGGTCTTTTTCCATGGCTTTAATTGCTTGGTCCCAGACCAAGAACCCCAAGAGTGTATTGGGGGCTCTATATCACAACTAGGGTCTTTGCCATCCTCTCGGAGAATGGCTCTTGCAACTACATTAATTTTAACACTCCCTTTCAGCAAGAGAGGCATTCTCAGCAACACCAAGCTTGTCTTGAAAGTATACAAACTTTGTCAACGAGAGGGGCTTAGTCAAAATATCTGCAATTTGTTCCGCAGTCGGAACATACTTAATACTGAGAATGTTCTTCTACACCATGTCCTGAACATAGTGATATCTCATCTCAATGTGTTTTGATCTGTCATGAAACACAGGATTCTCGGAGAGCTTTATACAACTCTGGTTATCACAGTGAACTATTGTGGGTTCCAACTCAACACTGAACAAATCCAAGAGTAGCTTTCTGAGCCATACTGCTTCTCTACTAGCAACACTTACAACAATGTATTCTGCCTCTGTAGTGCTTTGGGTTATGGAGTCCTGCTTCCTACTGGACCAGGAGATCATAGCTGAACCCAAACTGAAACAATATCTGGAAGTGCTCTTACGGTCCATTGTACTGCCCATCCAATCTGAATATGTATATCCATGAAGCATTACACCTCCACTATAAGTGTATTTGAGCCTACTGCCGCCTTATACACACCCGGGGTAGCGTGGAAGAAACCTTCAATCCACTTGGTGTGTCCTTGGGGGCAAGTTTCGAGTCAAGGTGTTGTCACTTGATCCTCAACTCTTCCGTCTAGGCCAACTCCTAGCGAAGCCAAGGGGGGTAGTCCCTATGAAAATAATCTAAGACTCTTTTAAACTAAGAAAGCAAAAGAACTACTTCTAGGAGTTTTATTGCTTAACAAAACAAATACATCCAACACTTAACATTCATCATCATTTGAGATAATCAATAAACCATTTGTCCATAAGCATGCATATATTGAAAATGATTCAAGATATGCAAGATTTAACAATATAAGTTAGACAATTGCATGAATGTAGAAGAATGCTCACATAAAGATAAACCAGTTATACCAGTGCCTTAAAAGGAGTCGTGGGCAATTGTTGATCGAGTGCTTTATTAAGATACATTAAAGTAAGTTAATGAGATAAAATGCAGCCTCTTTGGAGGCTAGCTCTTTGTTTGGAATCTTTCGGAGAACTTACCGAAACCCAAGAGGTCTCATCAGTAAGCTCACTAAGGGCGCTGGATGTCCAAAACAGGTGGGAAAACCAGGTCCCGAGAGGGCTCGCCTTACTTCACAGATTACCCTTAGGCGTTTTCCTGCGCATTGAGCTAACAACTTCAAAGATTTCCCTAATTAGACTACAAACAAAGTTTATTGACTTTGCAAGACTGAAAATAGAAATAAACTTTGTAACCTGCTTTGTAACTGAAAAGAGAACTTGCAAGATACTTGGAAATTGAGTAATTGCAAGGCTTATTGCTGATAGTGAACAAAGAGCTCTAAACTAAACATGCATAAAGATTTGAGAGTACTTTTTAGACATTCATGTGAAATGTGAGTGTTATTGTGTGTTAGATTTTTCTTAGCTTGTATGTGTGTTTGAGATCAAAAGATTAAACATGCACCAAAAGAAAGAAAGCCAAACCACGACACACAAATCCCCCTAATGGGGATGGAGAAACTGGGCACAAAAGGGCCTGCTTTTATTACACCTATTACAATCAGAACTAAGTTCTCTTTGAGTTTCTCCTTGAGAAACTGAATCTTTATAAGCTTTGGATCTTGAAAATGCAAGAAATAAAATAACAAGAGATTTGCTCTCTTTGATGAAGAAGGAAACCCCCGGATGATCTGAAAGTCCCGATTTCGCCAAAAATCGTCAGAATATTCCCTTGGTTGTCCAATGTCCTGCAAAAAACAGCAAACAAAATACTCCAAAAGATGCCCAAAATCACTTTGGGACAACTTAGGGAGTATGTCAAATCTTATAGAGAAAATGCAAAAAATGACTAAGTAAAATTTATGCTAAAAACTTGAAATTTTTTAGAGATTTTGGGGCTGCCTTTTAGGACAGCAAATGAAAGCACTTTGATCTTGCCAAATAACATAAATTAAGCTCTATCAATCATGCACCTTCAGGCCTTTAAATTTTACAGAAAATGAACTAGCAATAAATGAGCTTTTCTTAACTAGATCTAGCTTTAGATAGATAAAAGAATGCCTAGATCTAAATACTTAGCAAGGGAAATGAAACTAAGTTAAAATTTGAATTTAAAATTAGCTTCTCAAACTTGCATGAAGGAAGTAACCAAATAGATTTTTGAAGAATGTCAGAGGGAGAAAGGAAGAAACTCTTTTTTTCCAAGAATTGAAAAATAAGGGCTATAGAGTCCTTGATGAAGAGTAGAGGGAGCTCTATTCCTTGAAAATCTTGGACAAATGAAGGTTGAAGCTACAAGCAATCAATCCTCCAAGCTTGAAGAACCTGCAAACAATATACTTCAACCCTGCAAACACTATTAACGAAGTTCTTTCCTACATAAACAGAAACTTAGATATGCATGTTAATTTAACCGAAAAGAAGACATGCAATATAAAAGTTCATGAATTATAAGAAAATAAATGAGATTAATCAAACTGGATTTACCTCACTCTACTGTATGACAACATACTTTCAAATCCTTTGAAAGAGATATACAAGATTGAAGCAAAATACAGATTACCTCATAACAATAGCTTAAGATTCAAGCATTCACACATAGCATCAACACCGATGGAACTCCAAAGTCTTTTTATTCAATCTTAAATGGCGAAATGATACAACAATATAGATCTATCTTCCCAAAGCTCCAACTAACAATGGAGGAGGGGTATGCTTTCTTAAATAGAAAGAGAGGTGACATTCCCAAGAGAGGTGCGCATGAGCTAAGGAGGAGATGCGCATAGGGTTAGGGGAGTGGTGCATAGGTTAAGTGTGGTGAGTGTGGAGTGGAGAGGAGATGGAGTGTAGTGGACTAGGGTGAAAGGGGAGTGATGGAGGTGGAAGTGGAGTAGTGAGGGAGTGAACTCGAGTGAGTGGGAGTGTGAGGGCAAGTTAGGGACATTGGGATGTGTGCCCTCTCTCCAAATGTGCCACATGTGCTAAGTGGGGTCGAGTCCCTTCATTGGGATCTCCTCCACTCCATGTCACTCTAGTGAAGTCGCCTACCTCTCTAGTAAACTCTCCCAAGATTCCTGTTGACTGGGGACAAAGAAAAAACATGTTTCCAAGATGTTCCCCAGTTTTCCTAAAAAATAGGAAATTAATTAAATGACCCCTTTTCCGTAATTTTCGAGTAAAATTCATTTTTTAGTGATAATAATCAATTTTTTGTCTCGAAAGAAGGGAAATAGGGGTTTACATGATACTATGGACTGGAAAACGACCACAAATATGGCATCTGACAATGTTTGATGCCATATTTTTACAATTTATTGACTTAGAATTAAAAAATTCCATTTTGCGGGAATTTAATTAATTCACTGAAACATTAAAAAAAACCTATCAAACCTAGCTGCAATTTCCATAAGACTCAATCAAGATGACCTAGTATGAGCTCATATACATTTAGACACTAGGCATTGGTTATACCATGCCAAGGCCTAACCACCAGCACATACTCCAGCTCTTGAGTTAGTCTTCTGAGTGAAAAAACTTAGAAATTATTTAATTGTCCATAAAGGCAGGCAGAAAAAATAATTAACAAGTGAAAAAAATACACTCTAGAGTACATGCTCGTACCTAGGTCTTAAGTGGCCAATATCCTTTTACAATATCTCATACTCAGGTTATTTATTACAATGGTGGAAATGCGGAAAAAGGTGGTCTTTTGAAAGACCGGTTGAACTCTGAACTCTGTCATATGAGCACTGACTGCGCAATCTTTGGCTGTTGTTCAGGAAATCCAGCTTGTGCAAACTGGTGGATAAAATTGGCTCCATATGGGGACGTGTGGTTGACCTTTACATCTGTAGGAGACCATATGAGAATCTAGAATTACGCTACCTGCATCATGGATGTCTCGTCAACAATCATATTCATATAAAACCAACAATAAACACAATTTGCAATGATAATATACAAGTACATATAATACAACAAAACATTTAATATACATGTGAATATAATACATAAAACAATAAATAATGTACAGAAATAGAAAGCATAATGTACAAAGGATAAGGGTTAGAGAGTATGATACAGTAGATGTCCCCATGGGCATCAGATGACCTCTGTGAAGAAAAGCTTGAGAAGCTGGTCGTTGACTGGAAGGGCCAACTTCTCACAATCCAACCTGTTGAGATAAAATGAATTCTTGCTAGTTGTACCCTGTATGATGTATGGACCTGTCCATAAAGTGTCAAACTTTCCATGATTCCCTGGCTTTTCCCTTCTTTTATCCCAAAGAAGGATTGTACCCCCTTCCTGAAAAACTCTCTGCCGTGAAGACTTATCAAAAGTCTTCTTTACCTTGCCCTGATTCTTTATGCTCTGATCCAATGATTTCCTTCTGATTTCATCTAACTCTATCAACTGATCAATTCTGTTATGTTGGAAGTCTTCATCTAGACCATATTTCTGAACAAACTGATACACTGGAAGCTTTAAGTGAATTGGCAAAGTAGCATCGAGCCCGTAGACAAGCTCAAAAGGACTCTTC
>ML818977.1:0-12431 GCA_009831015.1 Picea engelmannii | reverse complement strand
TGGGTTGGGTAGGTTTGGGTTAGGAAACATCTATTTCACATTTTCCCATCTTTACATCCACTTCTTAGCTCAAAATTACAAAAATTACATTTTTACAATATCATGACCTAGCAATTAAAATTGTTGTTTTTACTAACCGACACCCCTGGTGGACAAACACCTAGCAAAAGTTGTTCGACTGAGCTGAAATTGTTGTTTTTACTAACCGACACTCCTGGTGGACAAACACCTAGCAAAAATTGTTCAACTGAGCTAAAACATCTATTTCACATTTTCCCATCTTTACATCCACTTCTTAGCTCAAAATTACAAAAATTACATTTTTACAATGTCATGACCTAGCAATTAAAATTGTTGTTTTTACTAACCGACACTCCTGGTGGACAAACACCTAGCAAAAGTTGTTCGACTAAGCTGAAACTTGGTCCATGGATGTAGGGGGTCTCATTCCATTTCTTTTGAGCACAAATACCCCTATCAAAAGTCCAAGGACCTAGTTTTTACAATTTTTGCTCAAAAATAATTAATTAATTAAATAATTAAACCTTCAAACTTAGGGAAATTTAATTAAAAATTAATTAATTAAAAAAAATCTATCTAGACTCATCGGAATTCCGCGAAATTTTCTAAGATGCCATGCATGGTCATTTACATCATTCCTAAACAATAGTTACCAGAGGATGAGCCTATTAAAACGTCTTTCACCACTTTGGAGGAATTATTGCAGGTGTGAGGGAAAAACTCAAGGGAAAATAATAAGGTTGAAAAGCCCAATTAATAACCTGAGGATAAAAAACCCTCGGCGAAATGAACTCTCCCAATGAACCAATCCCAAGGTAACTGACCTAACTATGACTCATGCAGACCTATTACATTATTAACCCACGCAGGGGTGCGAAAATTATGTTTACAAAAATAAGTGTTGGTGGCATAAATTGCCCAGTAGAACCAAACTGTCTTCGACAAATGAGCATCTGATGATGCATCTCTTCATGGCACATGGAGTTGACCCCCTTAGTTGGATAAGCGGTCAACACAACCCTCAGAAGATCTAATGAAAGGAGAAGGAAAGTTGGAGATAATCTTTAGGTCATCTGTCCCAGATAATATTGACCATTGGCAGGTTTTCAAGGATGATAAACAAGTTCTAAGGTTCATCCATAATGTAAAGGAATTCTCAGATTTTAATGTCAGCTACAAAGAGGAGGGTAAATAATATGTTGAGGAGGATAATCCAATTAAAAATCCAGTTCCCAGAGGAATAGTTGCCCTAGAAGACATTTTTAACAGGCGTGATATGTACAAAAAGAAAAAAGAAATAATAAAGCCGAACAGTTATATTGAAATCAACATTGGGACATAGGAAGTCCCAAGGTTTATAAAAATTGGAAAATGAACCTTAGAAAAAGAAAGAAAGGAATTGATCAGCTTAGTCCAAGAGTATAGGGATGTGTTTGCTGTCACATATGATGAGCTCAAAGCATACAAAGACGAGGTGTTTCAACACACTATCCCCCTCAAGGATGATACAAAACCTTTTAGACAAAAACTTAGGCAAATAAATCCTAAGTTGGCACCTCTAGTTCAAGCTGAACTTAAAAAGATGTTGGATGCTGGGATCATTGCTCCAACAAGACATTCATCTTGGTGCTCCAACTTAGTTGTTGTCAGAAAAAAGAATGGGGGGATAAGATTATGTATTGATTTCAGAAACTTAAATCTTGCATGCATTAAAGAAAACTATCCCCTACCCAACATGGAGACCCTACTTCAAAGGGTAACTGATTCCAAGATTATGTCCATGTTGGATGGCTTTTCAGGCTATAACCAAGTTTTGGTGAGGAAGGAAGATCAAAACAAAACTACTTTCACCACACCTTGGGGAACTTTTGAATACCTAAGGATGCCTTTTGGCTTACTTAATGCAGGTGCCACTTTTCAGAGGGCCGTGGATTTTTCCTTCCATGAATTAATGGACAAAATCATTGAAATCTACCAAGATGACTTAACGGTTTTTTCAAAAGAAAGGTCTGATCACATAAGTCATCTTAGGCGGGTTTTTGAAAGATGTCGAAAGTATGGCATCTCCTTAAATCCAGGTAAGTCCATTTTGGGTGTTGACGAAGGCAAGTTGCTAGGTCACATTATAACAAAAGATAGGGTAAAAATGGATCATGAAAGGGTTGAAGCCATACAGAAATTTCCCTTACCCCCAACCAAGAAAGCCCTTCAATCTTTTCTTGGACAAATAAACTTCATCAGACGATTCATACCTAACTTAGTTGAGATAATGAAACCACTCCTTAAGTTATTGAAAAAAGATGTTAAATATGAGTGGACAGAAGAAGGAAGGAATGCTTTCAAAAGTATTAAGGATGCAATTGGCAAATCTCCTGTGCTAATCAATCCCAATTATTCAAAAGATTTTCAAATCTTTCCTTTGCTTCAGAAGACACTATTGCAGGGGTCTTGCTCCAGAAAAATGAAGAGGGTCAGGAGCAACCCATTGCTTTTATGAGTAAGGCATTACAAAATTCTGAGCTTAACTATACTAGTATGGAAAACCAAGCTTATGCCTTAGTTAAATCTCTCAAGCATTTCCGAGTCTATATAAGATACTCAAATATTGTGGGGTATGTCCCTCACTCAGCAATAAAAGATATCCTTGGGCAACAAGATTGCTTCGGAGATAGAGGAAAGTGGGTCTCCAAGATTCAAGAGTATGACTTAGAAATTAAACCCACTAAGTTGATTAAAGGTCAAGGGTTAGCTCAAATGCTCACTAAAGGAAATGAACAAGTGTTGGACTTAGTGTGTCAAAACAATCAAACTAGGCCAGACTTGTCACCAGAGCTTCAGAAATTAGAACAACACCAATGGTATTCAGATATCATCTATTTTCTTTCAAACCTTACTTGCCCAAGTCATTTGATTGGTCATAAGAGGAGGGCTTTGAGGTTGAAAGCAGCAAAGTATCGTATCATTCAAGATGGCTTGGGGTGGAAGAACCCCGATAGAGTGATACTCAGGTGTGTTGATGAGCTAGAGTCCAAGAGACTTTTGGTTGACTTCCATTCAGGATTTTGTGGTGGACACTTTGCGACTAAAACTACCGCCCACAAAATCCTCAGAGTAGGTTACTATTGGCCGACCATTTTCTCAAATGTACATAAAATGGTCAGGGGTTGTCAACGGTGTCAGTTATTTGCAAGGAAGCAAAAGCTAGCAGCCTTGCCTCTTCAGCCTATTGTTGTCGAAGCTCATTTTCAGCAGTGGGGACTTGATTTCATAGGTCAATTTAAAGATAATTCAAATAATGGTTATATTTGGATAATTACAACAACTGACTATTTTACTAAGTGGGTAGAAGCAAGACCCACTAAGTCAGCAACCGACAAAGTGGTTATGGATTTCCTTGAAGATAGGATAATCACTCGGTTCGGTGTGCCCGCCAAGATTACAACCGATAATTCCAAGGCCTTCAGTTCGATAGAGTTATCTTCTTTATGTTTTAAGTATGGAATTGTGTTGTCCCACTCTTCAAACTATTATCCCCAAGGTAATGGTCTTGCTAAATCCAACAATAAGAACTTAATGAATATTCTTAAGAAAACAGTGGGGGATAATAAGAGGTCATGGGACAACAAGATTAAGTTTGCATTATGGGCGGATAGAATAACCAAAAAGAGTTCCACAGTGAAGAGTCCTTTTGAGCTTGTCTACGGGCTCGATGCTACTTTGCCAATTCACTTAAAGCTTCCAGTGTATCAGTTTGTTCAGAAATATGGTCTAGATGAAGACTTCCAACATAACAGAATTGATCAGTTGATAGAGTTAGATGAAATCAGAAGGAAATCATTGGATCAGAGCATAAAGAATCAGGGCAAGGTAAAGAAGACTTTTGATAAGTCTTCACGGCAGAGAGTTTTTCAGGAAGGGGGTACAATCCTTCTTTGGGATAAAAGAAGGGAAAAGCCAGGGAATCATGGAAAGTTTGACACTTTATGGACAGGTCCATACATCATACAGGGTACAACTAGCAAGAATTCATTTTATCTCAACAGGTTGGATTGTGAGAAGTTGGCCCTTCCAGTCAACGACCAGCTTCTCAAGCTTTTCTTCACAGAGGTCATCTGATGCCCATGGGGACATCTACTGTATCATACTCTCTAACCCTTATCCTTTGTACATTATGCTTTCTATTTCTGTACATTATTTATTGTTTTATGTATTATATTCACATGTATATTAAATGTTTTGTTGTATTATATGTACTTGTATATTATCATTGCAAATTGTGTTTATTGTTGGTTTTATATGAATATGATTGTTGACGAGACATCCATGATGCAGGTAGCGTAATTCTAGATTCTCATATGGTCTCCTACAGATGTAAAGGTCAACCACACGTCCCCATATGGAGCCAATTTTATCCACCAGTTTGCACAAGCTGGATTTCCTGAACAACAGCCAAAGATTGCGCAGTCAGTGCTCATATGACAGAGTTCAGAGTTCAACCGGTCTTTCAAAAGACCACCTTTTTCCGCATTTCCACCATTGTAATAAATAACCTGAGTATGAGATATTGTAAAAGGATATTGGCCACTTAAGACCTAGGTACGAGCATGTACTCTAGAGTGTATTTTTTTCACTTGTTAATTATTTTTTCTGCCTGCCTTTATGGACAATTAAATAATTTCTAAGTTTTTTCACTCAGAAGACTAACTCAAGAGCTGGAGTATGTGCTGGTGGTTAGGCCTTGGCATGGTATAACCAATGCCTAGTGTCTAAATGTATATGAGCTCATACTAGGTCATCTTGATTGAGTCTTATGGAAATTGCAGCTAGGTTTGATAGGTTTTTTTTAATGTTTCAGTGAATTAATTAAATTCCCGCAAAATGGAATTTTTTAATTCTAAGTCAATAAATTGTAAAAATATGGCATCAAACATTGTCAGATGCCATATTTGTGGTCGTTTTCCAGTCCATAGTATCATGTAAACCCCTATTTCCCTTCTTTCGAGACAAAAAATTGATTATTATCACTAAAAAATGAATTTTACTCGAAAATTACGGAAAAGGGGTCATTTAATTAATTTCCTATTTTTTAGGAAAACTGGGGAACATCTTGGAAACATGTTTTTTCTTTGTCCCCAGTCAACAGGAATCTTGGGAGAGTTTACTAGAGAGGTAGGCGACTTCACTAGAGTGACATGGAGTGGAGGAGATCCCAATGAAGGGACTCGACCCCACTTAGCACATGTGGCACATTTGGAGAGAGGGCACACATCCCAATGTCCCTAACTTGCCCTCACACTCCCACTCACTCGAGTTCACTCCCTCACTACTCCACTTCCACCTCCATCACTCCCCTTTCACCCTAGTCCACTACACTCCATCTCCTCTCCACTCCACACTCACCACACTTAACCTATGCACCACTCCCCTAACCCTATGCGCATCTCCTCCTTAGCTCATGCGCACCTCTCTTGGGAATGTCACCTCTCTTTCTATTTAAGAAAGCATACCCCTCCTCCATTGTTAGTTGGAGCTTTGGGAAGATAGATCTATATTGTTGTATCATTTCGCCATTTAAGATTGAATAAAAAGACTTTGGAGTTCCATCGGTGTTGATGCTATGTGTGAATGCTTGAATCTTAAGCTATTGTTATGAGGTAATCTGTATTTTGCTTCAATCTTGTATATCTCTTTCAAAGGATTTGAAAGTATGTTGTCATACAGTAGAGTGAGGTAAATCCAGTTTGATTAATCTCATTTATTTTCTTATAATTCATGAACTTTTATATTGCATGTCTTCTTTTCGGTTAAATTAACATGCATATCTAAGTTTCTGTTTATGTAGGAAAGAACTTCGTTAATAGTGTTTGCAGGGTTGAAGTATATTGTTTGCAGGTTCTTCAAGCTTGGAGGATTGATTGCTTGTAGCTTCAACCTTCATTTGTCCAAGATTTTCAAGGAATAGAGCTCCCTCTACTCTTCATCAAGGACTCTATAGCCCTTATTTTTCAATTCTTGGAAAAAAAGAGTTTCTTCCTTTCTCCCTCTGACATTCTTCAAAAATCTATTTGGTTACTTCCTTCATGCAAGTTTGAGAAGCTAATTTTAAATTCAAATTTTAACTTAGTTTCATTTCCCTTGCTAAGTATTTAGATCTAGGCATTCTTTTATCTATCTAAAGCTAGATCTAGTTAAGAAAAGCTCATTTATTGCTAGTTCATTTTCTGTAAAATTTAAAGGCCTGAAGGTGCATGATTGATAGAGCTTAATTTATGTTATTTGGCAAGATCAAAGTGCTTTCATTTGCTGTCCTAAAAGGCAGCCCCAAAATCTCTAAAAAATTTCAAGTTTTTAGCATAAATTTTACTTAGTCATTTTTTGCATTTTCTCTATAAGATTTGACATACTCCCTAAGTTGTCCCAAAGTGATTTTGGGCATCTTTTGGAGTATTTTGTTTGCTGTTTTTTGCAGGACATTGGACAACCAAGGGAATATTCTGACGATTTTTGGCGAAATCGGGACTTTCAGATCATCCGGGGGTTTCCTTCTTCATCAAAGAGAGCAAATCTCTTGTTATTTTATTTCTTGCATTTTCAAGATCCAAAGCTTATAAAGATTCAGTTTCTCAAGGAGAAACTCAAAGAGAACTTAGTTCTGATTGTAATAGGTGTAATAAAAGCAGGCCCTTTTGTGCCCAGTTTCTCCATCCCCATTAGGGGGATTTGTGTGTCGTGGTTTGGCTTTCTTTCTTTTGGTGCATGTTTAATCTTTTGATCTCAAACACACATACAAGCTAAGAAAAATCTAACACACAATAACACTCACATTTCACATGAATGTCTAAAAAGTACTCTCAAATCTTTATGCATGTTTAGTTTAGAGCTCTTTGTTCACTATCAGCAATAAGCCTTGCAATTACTCAATTTCCAAGTATCTTGCAAGTTCTCTTTTCAGTTACAAAGCAGGTTACAAAGTTTATTTCTATTTTCAGTCTTGCAAAGTCAATAAACTTTGTTTGTAGTCTAATTAGGGAAATCTTTGAAGTTGTTAGCTCAATGCGCAGGAAAACGCCTAAGGGTAATCTGTGAAGTAAGGCGAGCCCTCTCGGGACCTGGTTTTCCCACCTGTTTTGGACATCCAGCGCCCTTAGTGAGCTTACTGATGAGACCTCTTGGGTTTCGGTAAGTTCTCCGAAAGATTCCAAACAAAGAGCTAGCCTCCAAAGAGGCTGCATTTTATCTCATTAACTTACTTTAATGTATCTTAATAAAGCACTCGATCAACAATTGCCCACGACTCCTTTTAAGGCACTGGTATAACTGGTTTATCTTTATGTGAGCATTCTTCTACATTCATGCAATTGTCTAACTTATATTGTTAAATCTTGCATATCTTGAATCATTTTCAATATATGCATGCTTATGGACAAATGGTTTATTGATTATCTCAAATGATGATGAATGTTAAGTGTTGGATGTATTTGTTTTGTTAAGCAATAAAACTCCTAGAAGTAGTTCTTTTGCTTTCTTAGTTTAAAAGAGTCTTAGATTATTTTCATAGGGACTACCCCCCTTGGCTTCGCTAGGAGTTGGCCTAGACGGAAGAGTTGAGGATCAAGTGACAACACCTTGACTCGAAACTTGCCCCCAAGGACACACCAAGTGGATTGAAGGTTTCTTCCACGCTACCCCGGGTGTGTATAAGGCGGCAGTAGGCTCAAATACACTTATAGTGGAGGTGTAATGCTTCATGGATATACATATTCAGATTGGATGGGCAGTACAATGGACCGTAAGAGCACTTCCAGATATTGTTTCAGTTTGGGTTCAGCTATGATCTCCTGGTCCAGTAGGAAGCAGGACTCCATAACCCAAAGCACTACAGAGGCAGAATACATTGTTGTAAGTGTTGCTAGTAGAGAAGCAGTATGGCTCAGAAAGCTACTCTTGGATTTGTTCAGTGTTGAGTTGGAACCCACAATAGTTCACTGTGATAACCAGAGTTGTATAAAGCTCTCCGAGAATCCTGTGTTTCATGACAGATCAAAACACATTGAGATGAGATATCACTATGTTCAGGACATGGTGTAGAAGAACATTCTCAGTATTAAGTATGTTCCGACTGCGGAACAAATTGCAGATATTTTGACTAAGCCCCTCTCGTTGACAAAGTTTGTATACTTTCAAGACAAGCTTGGTGTTGCTGAGAATGCCTCTCTTGCTGAAAGGGAGTGTTAAAATTAATGTAGTTGCAAGAGCCATTCTCCGAGAGGATGGCAAAGACCCTAGTTGTGATATAGAGCCCCCAATACACTCTTGGGGTTCTTGGTCTGGGACCAAGCAATTAAAGCCATGGAAAAAGACCCTAGTTGGGCCCCCAGTGTATTTCTGGGGTTCTTGGTCAGGGACCAAGCAACTTGATGATATAAATCTCTAGATGTGTTCTAGGGCCGTTGGATGTGTTCCAGGGAATCCTTATTTAGCACTTGGATTGATCCTTGGTTGTGTACCTTGGTGGTTAAGCCCCTAGATATATTCTAGGGCCCCCAGATATGTTCTGGGGTATCCTTCTCTGAGACCAGGTAGTTTCTTGGTTTAAGTACCAAGTCGAGATGATGTGTGACTTTTTTCTCTCTCGAGATGGTCCATGTGACCTAGGAGCAATCAAGAAGAAAGGCATGATCACGTCATTAACCTTCCACGTATGCTAGGATGATAAAAGATTATAAGTTATATCATGAGACTCATGTCGACAAAAATGCCATTAAAGAAGGACTTGACCTTTTGACTTGGTCTTATTGTTTATTGATAAAAACCCTTTTCTTGAGTTATCACCCTCCTAAGTTTATGTTTATGTGTTGGTTCGATTTTCTATTTTTGGATCCTACCTCTTCCTAAAGAAAGTTGATCGCGATGTTCATGAAACCCTTATCTTCGATTTAATTATCGTGTTGACCTAGTCTATTGGTCTTACCACTTGACGTCTTAGTTGGTTTGTTATTTTAGGGGTTAACCTAACCCTAAATCTATGTTAAAGTGGACTCTAAAAGGTTAATGTGTTAACCCTATCTTACCTACCTAAAACTATATAAGGAGCGGCCTATCCCTCACTTGACACACTTACCTTCTCCTAGCCGAGTTGGAGACTGAGATTTGTTGCGGCTCTTCTGGGCAGGTTTACAAGGGTCCTCTCAGATCCCCTCTTGTGTGTTCTTGGTCTACTCCACCTGCCGTGGGTTTATCCCTATCAACCATGGCTAATTATGCCTACCGCTGACCTGTAGGAGTCCATCCTTGCCAGCCGTAAAGGGTTCTTGTATGTTGTTGGTGTTTTGGTGCCACCTTGTTGGTTTGATTGAGTCGCCTTGTTGCATTTATGGTCTAAATGATGTCGCCTTGATATTTAATTGGTGTCGCCCTTGTGTCTTGATGTGTTTCCTTACCTTGTTTGTTAACAACCTTAGTATTCTTACTTTGTGAACTGGATTGTTAGGGTTGTTTTGGACTGCTGGTATCTTGCCTTTGTTCAAACAGAATTTTGTGTTCTTGGGCTGAGAGTGTTAAGATTGGACAGTGTTATTTTTGTTTTCAACCCTATTGCTTGACAGTGGCTCAGACTGTAGTTTTTCAGCCTGCTGAGTTGTTTTTTGGTTTCCTATCCTAAGAGTTCTTCTTGGCATTGTCCATATGATCATGATAAGATCTACCCTAAGGGTTTGATCCATGATCTAGTAAGATTTTTCTAAGCATACATTGGAGGAAGGTAACAACAGAAAATCAGGTACCTTTGTTCTTTGTTATAGCTAAGGTAATACTCATATCTATGTTATGTTACTTACTTATTTATGCTATTAGATTATGCATCAAAAATTTAATGTTTTGTTGATCCTAAATTACAGTAGCAAATGAGTTGAATTTATAAAAATATTTATGTTTCTAGGTAGCCTACTGTTTTGCCCTTAAATTCTAACAATATTGACCATGGGGACTTCGTAGCCTAGTTGTTCCCCCTAGGCTATATTCTCATTAAGAAAAAGGGGACTAAGAGGGTCAAAAGGGGGTCACCGGATAATTGAAGTTATTATCAAAAAGTGACAAATATTAAAAAGAAAAAGGTAAAGTGAATTTATGAAATAATTGGAGAAAAGAACCTTAGAAAGCCAAAATAATAATTTAAGTGAGAACTAGAAGGTGGGATAAAAGGAAGGAGGGCAACTTGCTCAATTCATTATTGATCATTTCTCACTTGCATCTTTGAGCTCTACAGCTTGGGCGTTTTGAGGGTATTGAGTGAACAAACCCTAGAGATCAGTAAGGAGGTGAAAGATTCCTTTGTTCCTGATCCAAGCTTGCCCAAGGTGGTGAAATATTCCACCCTCACCATTCTACATTGTTTCAGATCAGTTTGCAGTAGTGATTTGTGGAGTCAAGGCGCCATTTTGAGGATTTCTGTAGGATTGGGGCACATTGTCAAGGAAAGAGAAGCTCGATTTGCCTGGAGAACAGTGGATTTGGAGTAGATCTCACCATAGGAGGGTTTTCCAATCCTAGGACGACTTTTCTCTTCAGTTTGTGAGGGTTTATCACCTCATAATTATTTATTATTGAAGTTGGGTGAATTTCTAAAGGAGGGCGCACTTGTCCTTAGAGATATAGAGCTTTGGAGGGTTAGATCTATAGCTACAACCAGGGAATCTCTTCTTATGAGTTTAACATCTTCAGATCTATAGATTTGCAACCAATTTCAAGGATTTGGAGGCCAGATCTAGCAGGGCCGAAATTCCTTGGAGAGTTTCCAGCCAGAGAGGGGCGCAACTCAACCAAAACAGCCAACTATAGAACATAAGGGAAAGAAATTGATCTTTCATATCTTGCATGCAGTTGTTCGGGGTTCAGGAGAGCTTATCTCTCACTATTGTTATTGTATCTTGGAGCTATTCTCAGCCACACCCATTATTCTTCCAACTCTATTCTAGATCTGTCCATCTCTTGTACTGAGGTCAACTATATATTTAAATAAAATATAGATATGAGGTATTTGTAGTTATTTTCTTGTGTTATTTCTATTGTATCTTGTTGTTTATCCATTTGTTGCTATATTTCAATCATTTACTTGTTGTAAAAACTCTATAAATCAACCCCAACGCAACTAAGAAGGCAAAGACAACAAACTATTTGACAAAATACCACAATCGGAAAAACAATAATCCATAAGATTCCTGATAAGTCTACTTGGGAATTTTACAGTTTTCACTTGCAGAGGTTTCGACAGATTGGAAATCTCAGCTCTTGGTGGAATACTCCAAGAACAGTTTTTCTTGTGACGTGATGGATCACAGAGTACAGAATAACAGGTACAAAGTGGTGGATGATATCATCTACTACAAGGACTGCATATACTTAGTACCAAAATCTACACTAAAGGGGAAAATCATGGAGGTTATGCACAATATGCCATTGGCAGGGTATCTGGGATACTTCAAAACCTACAGGTAGGTCAGAGAGAGGTTCACTAGGAAGGGCCTCAAGGATGATGTACTGAAACATGTGAGAGTGTGTGACTTGTCAGCAAAACAAGTCAGAGCATACCCATCCTATAGGATTACTACAGTCGTTGCCCATCCCAGAGCAAAAATGGGAAAGCATATCCATGGACTTTATCACAGGGTTACCAAAAGTCCAAGGCGTAGATTGTATATATGTAGTAATCGATCATTTGACCAAATTTAAACACTTATTTACCATATCCTCTGAATACAAGGCAACATAGGTGGCGGAGTTGTTCTTCAGAGAGATATTTAGACTCCATGGGTTGTCGAGGTATATTGTCAGTGACAGGGATAATAGGTTCCTTAGCACATTTTGGTAGGAACTGTTCAAACTGGCGGGTACAGATTTGACTCCCAGCACTAGTTATCACCCTCAAACGGATGGCCAGACAGAGATTGTGAACAAATGGCCTGAGGGATATTTACGTAACTATGTGTCAGGGCAACAGAAAGCATGGGTAAAGTGGTTTCATCTAGGAGAACATTGCTACAACACCACTCATCACATGTCCATAGGCATGACACCATTCCGAGCATTATATGGGTATGATGCTCCATCCTTTGTTGACTCGGCATTTTGGGGATAGCAGGGCTTCCAAAGCCAAGGATTGGATATAGGAGAGCCAGGACATACTCAGGGATCTCAAGATAATCTACAGACAACCCAGAACCAACAGAAGCTATATGCAAACAGGCATAGGGTCGAGCGCACTTTTGAGGTCGGAAACTTGGTTTTCTTGAGGATACAACCATACAAACAGTCTTCACTAAAGAAGAGCGATGTAGAGAAACTTAAGCCACGTTTTTATGGACCTTACAGGGTGGTTTGGAGAGTTGGTGAAGTGGCTTATGAATTGGAAATGT
>ML818976.1:47365-89390 GCA_009831015.1 Picea engelmannii | reverse complement strand
TCCATAACCTATCTAAGAGATTATTTCCTGGATCTGCTCCTATGATTCCTATAACCAATCTGAGTGATCTCATTCTTTGACAATGTGGCATTCAATCTCCACAAAACTAGAGTGTCAATGAATTGGACTCTAACATCCTGGAAATCTCTAACATTACATCTGGCAGAATATTCAGGCATACCCGTCAACCAAAATTAGGTTTCCAACTCGGTCTCACGGATCCAAAAACTACTTTCTGCTTCTTGACGATTCTTTCTTTTTTTGTTTCTTTTCAGATGGGATTGTTCTCTCATTGTTATCCCTGGAGAGCATGATGATTCTTCATGTCTCGTACCACATCCATCTCACACAAAACCAGCAAATGCATTGGTTTAAATCACAAATACCACTGCCAGCCATCACCATTACTCCACCTCCATTTACTTTCTCCTCTTTGAATCACCAGATCCTCACAGATTTTGGGATGAATATTGAACAGCGTGGTGATTTTGCAGTGAATATTGAATGGTGAAATATGTGTGAACTCTATGGTGAATATTGAACGATGATTATCAACATGAATAATATTGAACGGTAGTTATGCGGTGATTACGCTACATGAATACTAATTCATTCAAACAATATAGCCGAAGCCATTCATTTTCGCTGAGATTTCTAGCAACGTCCGGGTGTTTAGATATGGAAAGGGCCACGATGAATATTAATAGATCCCTGCCAGGAGGCGTTGGCCTCTTCACAGGTTTCACATGGCTCTTGCAGCATTTCTTTTGATTCGATATGCCATGACACAGCTTTTCCCGTCAACAAATGGAGGCAAATTTGCGGAAGCATGCTCAAAGGACCAAACTTCGTGATGACAAACAACCGACTGCTGTAACTCTTATGAAAAAGGTACCAAGTGGTGGTCGGGAGGCCCAGGGAGATGTTGAAAGTCCAATAGGAGATTCCATCATTGGGCCCATCACATGAAGCGAGGAACAGAACGAAAAATTGGTTGCAATTCCTCTCCTTCAACCTTATCTTTTTTTTGCATGATCTTCATTTTTGTGTGGCTCTAGACTTCCAGTTCTAGGGCGATAACGATAAAAACCGGAAGCTATTGCGCACCCATGAAATCCATTGACAGTGGAGAGCTCTTTGACAGGATCGTTTCCAGAGGATATTACAGCGAGCGTGCTGCAGTTGCTGTTACACACTATTGTTGAAGTTGTCCGGATGTGTCACAAAAACGGGGTGAGCGATTTTCTGAAATAGTTTGTGGTCCGTATTACATGGCACCGGAAGTCCTGAAGCGGAACTATGGGCCAGAGGTTGACGTGTGGAGTGCATGGGCCATTCTTTACATTTTATTATGTGGAGTGCCACCATTCTGGGATGAAACGGAGCAGGGGGTTGCTCAGGCCATTCTTCTGGGTCAGATAGATTTCAAAAGAGATCCATGGCCAAAAGTTTTATGATTTGGGCCGAATAGTCGATTTATCAAAGATGAATACGAGCATTGTTGACGTGAACTCGCAATGGCCTGCAAACAATGACGTGGGGTGCCCGCCCTGCAACAAATCAGTGGCTTGCCCATTGCCGAGCAAACAGGCGGGAGTAGCTCCGATGGCTTCCTCCTCGACACTTGGGCGCCATCTGGCGCGGAGGCTCGTGGAGATTGGGATCCGGGACGTTTTTCTTTTTTCTGTTCCCGGGGACTTCAATCTCACCTTGCTGACCATCTGTTGACGGAGCGGGCCTCAATCTCCTCGGGTGCTGCAACGAGCTCAATGCCGGCTACGCTGTTGATGAGGTACGCACGATCCAGAGGCGTGGGAGCATGCACCGTTATGTTCACACTCGGAGGGACTCAGCATCATCAATGCGATCGCGGGGGCTTACAGTGAGAAAAAGAAAAACAATAAATAGAACTTAAAAACAAAAACAAAAGAAAAACATTCTAGTTTACTTTTCTTAATATTTTAGTTTATTTTTTAAGAAATAAATACACCTACAAAAACTCAAAATAACAATAAAACATAAAATTATTCAAATGAACATCTCAATCATTCTTGAAAACAATGTTTTTACATTTAGGTTAATTTGTTTTCATAAGTCATTTCACAAAGTAATCGACGAAGGAACTAGCACACAAAGGAAACATGTAAGAACGACGCATTTCATTCTGTTTGGTTGCTAGCATTCATACTAATTCCTACATTTTATGTTTTTCAACGCTCTCACAATTTTTATGCAGGAATTTGTACTAAGCTTTTCAGGTTCACAACCGATCGTAATTCATGCGGAAGTGATTTTCAAGAATCACAAAATTCTTCAAAGAATACATGCTTTGCTAGACAGCTTGAAGGAGTTGTTACTCATCAGAAACATCATGTCGTTTGTTGATACACAACAACATTTTGTTGTTACACCAAAACATTTTGTTGATACACAACAACTTTTTGCGCATCCTGATGTTTGTTGTTACATAGAAACATTCTGCTGATACACAACAACATTTTTCTATTACACATAAAAATTTTGCGCATCTTGATGTTTGTCGTTACACAGTGACCATGCTGATACACTACTATTTCTGCATTTTGCCAAATTTCATGTTGTGGCACTGTCTCATTTCTCCTTCAAAGCCGATTGGTCATCCCTGTGTTGAAGACATCTTCCATTACCTTAACTGTCATGATTCCATACACCTCTTTTTCTGAGTTGCATACATCATTTCCCTTATCTTTTTCAGTTCATTTTTGCCTTTCCAGTTTTCCTTCTGAATAAAACAAACTCCCTTTTTCCATAATTACATTTCCTTGCCATAAACCCTGTTGCTACTGAGATCTTTACATCTATAATCCTACCACTCTTTTTATAAACTCGTGTTGACTGATGTGGGATTCCTTAAGGCCCACCTTTCAACAGTCTTGTCCCATCGACCTCGACACCTTATCTGGGATATAGACTAGAGTTCATTTTTGAGTACCTTGCGGCTTGCATGCCTTAATGGCAAGCTCTCTTGCTAGCAATCATGGGAATACATCAATTTCCCTTGATCATTAGAGCTTGCAAGTGGCTCGACATCAACACATCTATTCACACTTCGCAAGATGTACTTGAGTACCTTGACACTCATTGACATCACTGGTGAGTTTGTCTCACATTGGTTAACGTCATTCATCAATGGTCGCTAATCCAATGATTTATCTTCATGCTCGACATCAACACATTCATTCACATGATGAGAATTGTACCATCGGTTTGTAGCGGGTGAAGAATATACACTTTTTCATGATCCCCTCAACAGTTGTAGTAGTTTGATTTCGGGTCTATGACAATACCATAGTTCCATATTCTCTGCCTTCCACATTTTTCATGATTCAACAGTAGCAGTTCAGATTCCTTCACTTCCCATGATCCAGTTACAGTAGCAACAACATTAGTAGTTCCATTTTCCTGATCTTGCAGTAGTGACACCTTCCATCTTCCATCAGTCACAGTCAGATATTCTTTGCTTCAACAGTTACAGCTCCAGCGCCGACCATGATTTCTTGATCCAGCAGTTGCAACAACTACATCTACTTATTGGGTAAGTGCATGTATGTTCTTTTTTAAGCTTTAATCACACAATTCTTTATATGTTGACTTGAATATTTTGGAAAATTTCCTCGCTGTGTTCTCTTTCCTTCCATAACTTACCCTAAGTTGCATGAGGATATGCAACCACTTCAGTTGAGGGGGGGGGGGACTAAACTATTTCACCACATATTCATTACCATTATTCCATTTTACCATCTCATCATTCCATTTATGATTCACTAACATTTCTTTTCCAACGACACTTTGTTGCATTTCTATTGATAGACGTATTGGCATGATTCATAAAGATAAAGAAAAGGCTTTCTTATACTCATTGATGCTCTCTTATGCAAATTGATAGCTTATCATTTCTAGTGAAGTACATGGCTAAATTATTGCAGAAATAAAATCAATAAGTAAAATGAATATTGTTAACACAAGAACCAACATCTTTTGTATTCATGGTTGTCACAGAAGAACCAACCATAAGAAAATTTCACATGCTGTTACACATATTTCACATGTTGTTACTCTTGTATCACATACCCTGGAAACATTCCTTGTTAAAAGGACATCAGCAATCAAAGCCATAGTTTGAATGCCAAAAGTTCTTAAGAAGATCCATGCATGGTTGCATGAGGACATGCAACAAGTTGAGTTGGGGGACATGTTGGACCTCAGAAATGCCACATTTATATCCTCTTTTTCCTTCACTATTCCTTACATTTCATCGTCCCATTAACCTTCCATCATACCATTTCCATAATGATACTTGGGTTTCTCCTTATTATTTTCCATTGTATTCATTTCAGTATTATAAGTGAATTTATGATTAAATCTTAGAAAAATGACATATTTTCATTATATATCAAGGTTGGATGAGTTTGATGATGTGTGCAGGCATATGTGAAGATTTCAACAAGGTCGAATATTACCACCTAGCCTCAAATTCGAATTTCATCTTCAAGCTTTGAAGATTTGAAGAGTATTTGGGACAATCATTCAAGCATATTCAAAGGAGAAGATCATGGATATTTTGATAGGATATCTTATCCAAGATATGAGTGGAGGATTTGAAGGAATAAGTTGAGAGAATAGTGGATTTGTAATTATGACACTCTTCAAGACTTTCATGTATATAAGAGAGTGCTCTCTCTTCATGATGGATATAATTCATAATGGGGTGTGAGACATCATGTAATGGATAATTTGGGAAGTTGGAGTTAGAGATGCGAGATTATACTTAGATCAACTTGATTCTTAGTTTTGATTCTTTCATTGTTATTCTTTCATGCTTTTTCATTTGACTCTTGTAATATAATTTGAGATTGATATATTGTGTGAGCTCACATATGTCATTTGTCATTCAACTATTCACATGTTGTATTGTTTTTCCCTTATGCAATTTCGATGCTTTCATAGATTAGTTTCATTTCAGAAATTTAGATTAGATTACTTCTACTTCAGTCTTGCATATATAGTGTGTGTGCTTTGTAAGCCTACAAACCTTGGATTGACAAATTGAATAGTTGGGAAAGTACTGCAACGGAATTAAACGACAATATTTCTGCCTAACACTTATCATTATGGTTGATGTAGTCATGTTCTTTTTCTTATCAACCTCTTTCTCTTTAATTCTATTGACATTTTTCCTTCATGAAAAGGGTGTGTTGCTTGATTTCAAGTTTTCCTTCATATATCAATTTTCCTTATTCCATAATTAATAAACCATAGGGAGAGTCAAAGGGATAATCCTTACCATCATCTTTTATGGAGGTCCCATTGGTATGGAATGTAGACTAGAAGACATTATACAATGCTTTCAAAACCATCTGGATTAGTTATATTAGTTGACCATCCTTCTTAGGAAAATACTTTCCACATTCACCCAACTTCCATTGAAGTTCCTTCACATGGAACAAATAAATGAGAGAGAGAGAGAGATAAACTTTTCCAATCTACATAGCCTAATTTTTGTTGGTTTTAACAAACTGAGTCTTCAACTTCTTCCATAAAATGTTTTGGTAGTTGATCCCACTTGTATAAAAGTGAATCCCTCTAGAGATGTTGGTTATTATGACTCCTACAACCTCATCCTTGTTCTCGATGATGACAAACATATACTATTCATCCTTTCAATTTAGAACAAAAGTTTTTGTACACTGCCACAATGATTTACTCTTCAACAATGTTATAATATCTTATTTCCAAATTCAATAATTGTGGTCATTTAGAATCACAAACTGTGTCTTATAACTCATAACGTTGATCCAATGATCTAAACCCAAATTTAGTCTACAAGTCAAAACCCTAATTCAACCTATGAGACACATATGACTTGTATGGAGTGTGTCTAACTAAAAACCTCCAAAACACTTGTAGACCACATTCTAGATCTCAAACCACTAACTCTAATACCATGTTGGAGAATAATAAAATTAGGTATATCAAATAGCTAGTATTCCAAGAAGGAGGTGATGTTTAAAGAAATTGTTAGAACATTTAAGTACAATTGAGCATAGTTCATCACAGATATCATAAATTCATGACATCACTTATTCATGTTTATATTGACCCACAAGGATATCTTATAGAGCACCAAGATGTACCCAACTCCTTTGAAGTGAACAAGATGAGGTCCACACATATTGGTGAAGTCACGTAATAATATTCTTGATTTCTTCCTTGTTCAATAGTTGATTGTTAATTCCTAAATGCCTAACTAGTCGAATTCTTAATTGTCCATCTATTTAATTTTTCAATCAACTATTTTAACTACTATCCCCTATCTATCTAAAAAATATAGAGAGATGTGATGAAATTGCATACTCCGATGTTCCAACAAAGCTAAGCCTAGAATGTCACTTTCTTCCAAAATTCAACACTACTCAAACTTATGTCTCTATCATAATGATGGGCTCAACTAGAATTTGAGGTACATCAAACACCAATGACCTTTCTTGAGAGCCCCTCTTACCTAGCTCAGAGTTTTCTCCCACTAACATTGCATTGAGACAGATCACCATATTTCCTAAGAGCATCATATTGGTGGATCTACACCTTAGAGCTTGAAACTAAGGCCATTGTGTAGTCAAATTCTCCCTCATCTATTAGATCCTTAGGATTTTTTTGACTCTTAGATATTCACTCGGTTCTCTCCAAACACCCCTATCTTATGAGAACCAATACTCTTCCTCTAGGGGATGTATGAACTTTTCCAATGGTTGACCATAGGCAAGTTATCCATAGAAACATTTGATTAGGTCTTACTTCTAGTGCTTTGACACTAAAAGGCATCATGGCCAAAACCCAAACTCACACAATAGAAACACAAGACATTATAGATCGAGTGATTCCCATGACCTCATGCCCAACAAACATTTTTTTATGACCTTGAGTGTTAGAAATGCTTCATCATAGCTTCAAAATTCAATCAAGGAACCTCCTCCATCATGATCCTCTTCATTATTTCCCCATCTCATTGCAATGGTTCTTCCCTTATTCTAGGTTTTGCTTCTCTTTATGTATTCCTTGAGATGTGTTTTCACGTTTCTTTTTTTCTATATATTATTTTCTAATGTTTTTCCCTTTTCTCTTATATTATTATTTTAAATATTGAAAATTTTAACCTTAAATAAATATTAAATCAAATCAAATATTAAAAATGATAGCAAATAAATATTCAAATGATCATTCTTGTGATTATAACATCCTAATAAATGTAATTATCATTTCTTACATCCGTGGGGACATCAAGTGAGGCCCAATAATATCTACAAAGGATTAACCAATTGAGCTATATAATAATATCTACAAAGGAAACCAACTAGAATACTTATAGTTATATGCATTACCTTCTGAAGTTTAGCTCCATAGGTTAGTGAACCTTCTAGCTTACACATCTCCTTCAAGTTTCTTCAATTTCAAATTTAGGTCCTTAGTCTTATACCAACATGTCTTCTCCATTTATCCTAGTTTCCTACAACAAAGGTAGGTATTCTTCTTTCTACCCTTTTTAGTGGAAGTCTAATCACCACATTGCTTATCATTATGGTTGATACAGTCATGTTCTTTCTCTTATTAACCTCTTTCTCTTTAATTCTATTGATATTTTCCCTTCATCAAAAGGTCTTATTGCTTGACGTCAAGTTTGCCTTCATATATCAATTTTCCTTGTGCCCTAATTAGTGAACCACAAAGAGAGTCAAAGGACTAGTCCTTACCATCAACTTTTATGGAGGTCCCACTGGGATGGGATGTCAACTAGAAGACATCATACAATGTTGTCATATTCATCTAGATTAGTTATATGAGTTGACCATCCTTCTTGGGAAAATCCTTTCCACACTCACCCAACTTCCATTGAATTTCCTTCACAAAGGATAAATAGTATTTAATTATTGAGAGAGAGAGAGAGAGAGATCAACTTTTTCAATCTACATAGCTTGACTTTCGTTGGTTTTAACAAATAGAGTCTTTGATTCCATTTTAATTAATAATATGCCCTGGATGTGAATACGATTATGGAGTAAAAACAACATACAATTAATGCATAAATATGTACATTTTGAGAAAACACAATTAACATAAACATATATGTTACTCAACAAAATAATACACATACCAAGAACACTTATCTTTTAATGGTAAGTCACCATCTGCATGCAGACCTCAGACGTTCCTCCTAGCCATAGACTTTGTTGTTCAAATACTCTCAACAAAATGTCACCCCCAAGCTAGGGCTATGACTCCACCAAGGAAAAGGATCCTAAGACAAACTAAGGTCTGACAAAAACTCAATAAAGAACAGGCGCATGTGCCAACTCCAACAACAATTCCCATCTCACAACCTCTCATTCCCCACAACTTGTCCCACCCTAGGAACTGTACCCATTGTCTGCTCAAGAGTCCTTCGGTTGTCCCACTTTCCTTCAAGGGCTTCAACAATAGGCCATCTAGGAAGTCTCATAATTTTATGGCACCTAGAACACAAGGTTTCTCAAGAGTTCAACACCCACTAGATTAGCACACATGGAGACTATTCCTAGAAGTTCTCTCACCCAAGGAGAATGTTCCACAGGCCTGACAACCTGCTTCTTCAACCCATACCACCAAGGATTTAGGGTAACCAGCTTCAACTTCCACTCTCGAGATAAGATACGGATGATGGATGGCATCATTGAGATAATGATGGAAGAATGACAAGAATCCTTGAGAATTACACTAATTCCCAACAATATATTTGCATGTTCTTAACTTGACACTTGCAACCTTATGATCTAAATTTGTCTCCACTTGGTGACTCATTCCCAACCTTTAGTAACTTAGGATAACATAATATTACATAAAAATTTAGGAATTAGGAATAATATTATTTTATTCATTGGCTTAATCCCCCTTGACTTATCCCCTCTTCCTAGAACTTAGCTTGATTTCCCTCTCATGGATTCCTATCCCCCTATACTCTTTCATTTGACTAGTCTACAACAATGATGTATTTTATTAATATTATGAGTGATTACATATTACAATGATAGGATTGTTGGCCTTTTAGCATCTAGGATCTCCGGCCTAATAATCCCATAGGTACTATGACCCAAAACATCCTAGATCACTACCCTATAAAGAATATGTACATTTACAATTGAGGTTCAACCTAGGGGTATCACAATCCTCTCACCCTTATTTTTTCACTGTCCTCAGTGCATTATATACAATGTACAATTAAAAATCTTCAAAAATGTAAAGCAGACCCCCGACCCTTGGGCCAAGATCTGTGCAGGATCGTTCTATATCTTCCCCTGAGTCTGATTGACTCTTTGATTTCCCCACAGGGAATACTTCACACCCAAAAATAGGTGTATTCCATAGGTCCTTTTGAGTTATACCTACATGATCAAACACTGGCATTAACTCCACAACCGACCACCAAATGTGATCAGGGTTTTTTTTTCCCTTTTGGGATTTCAGATTTCGCGAATCCTGTTGTTGAGCCCCTTGTCTCTTCAACCTCCGAAACCTAAAACGTCAACGAGGATTGAATCCTTCAATGCACTGAACACATGACTCTTGTTGCCACTTATTTCGGCTTTTCGAGACTTGAGTGATCGACCAACACTCATTCCTCTTCCCTTATGATTTTCTGATTTCCAAAATTTCCCCTTTTTAGCAAGATCGATGGTCTTTCTAGGATTTCTCCGAAGCTTGACCATCTCTTGCATCTTTCGTCACACGTATCCTCTGAATGGTGCTTGGGAACCTGCTTTCGAATTTTCACTCTTTGCGATTTCAGGAGTTGCGTTGACATGCAACTCTGTCCCTTGACTCTAGGAACCTCAAAACCTGATTGGAGCCCAAGCTATTCTTCTAAAACCTTTTCGGGAGTTTTCTCCTTCCACTCTTCGGGATTTCATGAACCGGAAGTTTGAACTCTTGATTCCAAAAATCGTTGCCTCCTCTACTTCCTGACACCTGAAGTGCCGAAATCTCGAAATTCCATGCCAAAGTTCTGTCGTGTTTCATGACTTTGGGATTTTCACTCCATTATGTCCTGGCTCCTTATCATCAAGACTCCCGAAATACCGAACCCCAAATTCCCGAAGTGCCGAAACTCACTCATTCAGCTTCACACACGATAATCCCTTTCACGGTTCAGGAATGTGAGTGACCAAAGGTTTTGGTCTGCACTTCAACCTTATGAAACCTAAAATTTCAAAATGATCTAATGGCTCAACTGACCACAATAAACAGTCCATGTTGATTCTTGAAACCAAAGTGATGGGTTCACCCAACTCCTAACCACCTTGCAGCTTCACTGGATCCTACGGTCCTCGCGACTTCACGAGTTCTCCATGGAGAGTTTTGACCACCAGATGCATTCCTCAATGACTCCTATCCAAACAACTCAGTGCTCTCCCTTCTGAACTTAAATTCTGTGCGATTTCACTCCCCGTCTTCCTTTGGATTCTTCAAAGGTACTAACCCTCCCGAGCTTTCACTTGTGAACTTAAGTCTCCAAGAGAGATCCTTCTCTCACTCCTTGTGGAAATATTTCAAATAACCTCTAGTTATTTGGGTCCTTGACTTTGTGCACTCTTTGCAACAACAGTCCTTCCATATTCGCCTTAGTTGATAACTTCTAAGGCTTCAACTAGCCTGCGCACACCTTGCACAACTCTGTGCTTCACCTGCACTTCTGCTGGTATGAGAACAATAGTATATCTCCTGAGCTTTCTGAGATAAAACTCAAACTCTTGTCAATGCACACCTTGCGGACGTTTCACTGCACTCCTTGCAGGAATTCTCGGGAAGAGAAACAATTGAAACTCATTCTTATCCTCTCTCAGACTTCATACATTCAACATGAAATCATACACATAACACAACATTGAAACAAATGTATGCATAACAGAGAAACAAATCGACTGTAACAAACCATTCAACAAATGTAAACAGTAAGAATCACAATACCATGAAAATTGAGTCAAAGCTTCATATATTAACTCAAGTGCTTATGTACATGGGTTCTTCTCTACAACTCTCTGTTACAGCTCTACAACTTATGAATTCTGAATAATCATTCCCCAGATTACAATGATACAAGGGTGAGGGTGTCTATATTCATTTTCCCTCCTATCTTCTAAAACTGTTTAATCTAACGTTCATTCTACCTACTTTACATTAACGGACTTAAATGACTTAATACATCCGACAGATGAGAGTAATCTCTCTAGATCTATTCATATCTCCAAGAAATAAATGCAAGTACGTCTCTCCTATCTTATTACAATAATGCTTCAGATTCAAAATTTAAAATGTTGTTCATAAAAATGTGCTCCTTTTTCCCATTTGCGCGTTTCCATCTACGCGTCCAACTGTCTCTTGCGTTTACGTTGATCACTTGGATG
Source organism: Picea engelmannii (assembly GCA_009831015.1). NCBI lineage: Eukaryota > Viridiplantae > Streptophyta > Pinopsida > Pinales > Pinaceae > Picea > Picea engelmannii. The sequence continues at coordinate 77,919 of ML818976.1, read as the reverse complement.
CCTTCTTACGATGCTCATGCATCATACTCCCTTGCTTGAAAATTTTCATGAACTCCTGTTCATGAGCTCCTGCATAGTGTGTCCATGCCTATGAATTGTTGCTTCATCCTCCCAACTGGCATCTTCAATTGGATGTCCCTTCCATTTGACCAAGTATTCAAAATACTCTTTTCTCCTGGTCTTTTTACTAATCCTTTTTTCAACTATGCCTTCCATCTGTGGCTTTTCAGCTACAGGCATTTGTTTTGTCCATTGAATTTCTTTTTGTTCCTCCTCTATTCCTGCTTTTTCATCTCTGTAAGGGTACAAATCTGCAACATTGAATATCGATGAGATTCCGACCCCATCGGGTAATTCAATCTCATATGCGTTTGCCCCAAATTTCCTTATGACCTTGCACGGTCCAATCTTTTTCATCTTCAGCTTATTATACGAACCTTGGGAGCCTTTCCTTCCTCAAATGTGCAAGAACCAGATCACCAACTTCAAATTGAAGTTCTCGCCTGTTTTGATCTGCTCTCTGCTTGTATTCTTGACTCGAACTTTGCAATCGCTCCTTGATTTGGCTGTGAAGCTCCTTCATTCCTTCTGCAAAGTCCTTTGCACTAGCACTCCTGAATTCATTTCGTTCGGAATCTTTCAACTCAGAAACTCCTCTTGGTTGCATTCCATATACAATTTGGAATGGACTTTGCCCTATGCTTCTATTGAGTGAATCATTGCAAGTGAATTCCTCCCGTGGAAGAATGTGATCCCATTGACTGTGGTGTTCAGTCACTAGGCTTCTTAGCAAATCTCCCAAGCTCCTGTTTACGACTTATGTCTGCCCATCTGTCTGAGGATGATATGTTGAACTAAAAGTCAAACTTGTCCCCAACTTCTTCCACAAGGTCCTCTAGAAATGCCTTATGAACTTGGTATCTTGATCAGACACGATACTCTTTGGCAAGCCGTGAAGTCTGACGACTTCCTTGAAAAACAGGTTTGCAATATGAGTTGCGTCACTGGTTTTCTGGCATGGTATGAAATGTGCCATTTTTGAAAATCTGTCGACTACCACAAAGATTGAATCATATCCTCTCTGTGGTCTTGGCAGTCCCAATATGAAATCCATGCTCACTGCATCCCATGGCCTTTTAGGTATGGGTAATGGCTAGTATAATCCTACGTTATGCCTTTTTCCTTTCATGTGCTGACAAATTCTGCACCTATCCACAAATTTCTTAACATTTGTCCTCATCCCTGGCCAAAAATATGAGCCATTCAACTTTGATAACGTTTTATCATGACCGAAATGTCCGGCCAATCCTCCACTATGTTTTTCCTTCAACAAATTCTCCCCCATGGAGCCTTTTAGAATACATAGTTGATTTCCCCTAAACAATAACCCATCCTGGATCATGTATTCTGTCCATTGGCTTATATCCCTGAGAACTAGATTCTCAGATGCCTCATATGCCTCTTTAAAATCTAGGTCATCCCTGTACATTTCTTTGAGGTTATCAAAACCCAAAGTCTTGACTTTGAATTCCTGCATAAGCAAACATTTCCTGCTCAAATCATCAACAACTTTGTTAGCAGTTTCAGAAATATGCTTAATCACAAAAGTGAAATTCTGCATGTATTCAACCCATTTAGCATGTTTTTGGTTCAACTTCTCTTGTCAAGTCACGAATTGCAAAGCACGATTATCGTTGTACAAAACAAACTCCTTGGGAACCAAATAGTGCCTCCATTTCTTCAATGCTTGTATGACTACATAGAATTCCTTGTCATACGTGGAGTACTTAATCTTCGCTTCATTCAGTTTTTCACTGAAATATGCGATCGACCTATCGTCTTGGCTCAAGACCACTCCAATTGCAAATCCACTCGTGTCACACCTGACCTGGAATGTCTTACTAAAATCTGGCAAAACCAGATTTGGTTGCTCAGTGATCTTCTTTTTCAGAAAATTGAAACTCTTCTCTGCTTCCTCTATCCAGTGAAAAGATTTGTGTATTTTCTTCACCGTATCCATCATTGGTGCGCTAATTCCACTAAAGTTTCGGATGAATTTTTGGTAGAAGCTAGCCAAACCATGGAAGCTTCGAACTTCAAACACGCTCTACGGTGATGGCCAATTCTTAATCACCTTTATCTTTTCCGGATCCATTTTCAACTCATTTGTAGAGATAACAAAACCCAAATAAATGAGTTATGTCCTCATAAATGATGATTTCTTCATATTAATCAACAATTTCTCCTATTGTAATCTCCTCATTACTGCAACTAAATGCTTTGAGTGTTTTTCTTCTGTCTTGCTTAAAATTAATATATCGTCAAGATATACAATGATGAGTTTCCCTATGAAATCCTTCAGGACTTCGTTCATCAACCTCATGAAAGTACTAGGCACATTCGTTAAGCCAAATGGCATGTCAAGCCATTCATACAACCCCTCATTCATCTTGAATGATTTCTTCCATTCATCACCTTCTCTCATTCGAATCTGACGGTACCCTCTTTTCAAATCAATTTTTGAAAAAAACTTTGCTCCACTCAAGCAATCCATCAAGTCGTCCATCCTTGGTAATGGAAATATGTATTTGATGGTAATATTATTGATCGCCCTTGAGTCTGTACACATTCTCCAGCCTCCATATTTCTTTGGGCTGAGCACTATTGGAACAGCGCATGAACTCAAGCTTTCTCGAATCAATCCTTTGTCCATTAAGTTCTGGACCTGCTTCTTAACTTCTTCATTTTCCTATGGCATCAACCGATATGCTGTTTTGTTCGGCAAATTGGCTCTAGGTATAAGATCGATATGATGGATTATACTTCTGATAAGTGGCAACGAACAAGGTAGTTCGTCCACTACTATATCGACAAACTCTCCCAGCAACTCTTGGATTTCTTCTGGTAGGCCATCTATTCTCGTACTGGTCAAAACAATTTTGGGCTTCCTGACCACAATAAATTGTGTGTCTTCCTTCTTCGTAACCTCATCAAGAAGTTCCTTCCCACTGATGAGAAGTACAGTGTTGCTCATCTCTGTTTTCACCTCTTTATCCTTAATTGGCAACAACATGTGAGTCCTACCATTTTTCTCTAGGGTGTACATGTTCTTTCTCCCATCATGAACTATGTTTCTGTCATATTGCCACGGTCTACCCAAAAATAAATGACAAACATCCATGGGAATGAAATCACATAATATTTCATCCTTATATCCTCCTATTTTAAATTCAACTAAACATTGTTTAGTGACATTTACCTGATGTCCTTTTTGTAGCCATGAAACTCTATATGGGCTTGGATGTACAACAGTCTCCAGCTCCATCTTTTCTACCATCTCTATAGATACAATATTGTCTGTGCTACCGCTATCCACTATGACCTTTCATACTCTATCCTTAGTCTTGCAAGCAGTCTGAAACCAACTGTTTCTTTGGGCTGGGTTCTTTGCCTCCTTCTCCGGCTTCAAGAGAACTTTCCTCATCATTAAGGATCTTCCGACCTCAACATCTTCTGCCTCAACATTTCATCCCTGAGATTTGGAAATGTGAGTTTCACCACCATCTCTCTTCATATCTAGAAACTCATAGGATTTATGTCCAATTTTTCCACAAACAAAGCATTTCACTTCACCTCCCCTACCTCTTCCTCTTCCTCTGGCTCGAGGAAAAGTATTTCTATCAGCATACTGCCTTCGTTGTGAGCTTCCTCCCCTCTCAAGTTGAGGTTGAGGTTTCTTTACCTCTTCTTTGGGTTTCTGAGTCCTATCTTGGGCAATTGTTTTGCCTCTGGCTTGACTTCTACCTCAGCCTCTTTGACCTTGTTTTTGACTCAACTTCTCTTCATCTTTTAGAGCTATCTGATAAGAATCTTCCACATTTCGGATGGTTTTCATGCTCATCTTGTCTTGGATGTCATATCGTAGACCATTCATGTACCTGACAACTTTTTCATCATCGCTCTCCTGATGACCTGCTATGATGTTTATCTTGTAGAATTCTTCAGTGTATTCCTTCACTGACATCAACTTCTATCTCAAATTATGCATCCTCCGAAACAGAGTGATTTGATAATCCCTGGGTATAAATTTGACTTTCATCTTTGCAACCATTCTATCCCAGCTTATGATTTTCTGCTTGCCCTTGCAGTGTCTATCATCCTGCAATTCATCCCACCACAGTGCTACATGCCCCTTAAGTCTAGTGACGACATGTTTGACTTTATTATCTTCCTCGACATCCTCATAGTTGAATTATTTGTCTAGAGCTCTAATCCAATCTAGAATCTCTTCAACATCCAAGTTTCCCTCATACATGGGAATCTCCATTTTTTCTCTGGCACCTATCCTAGCAACAACCCTGAATAGGCGTTCATCTGCAGCATCTTCGACTACAATCTCTTCTCCTCCATTTCCAGCTTCATTTTCACTTTCAGCCTCACTGATATCCCCAGCGTCGACTATGTGCCTCTGTGTTGTCTCCATAGCATCAAGTCTGGCACGTAACTCACGCATTTCTCTTTCCACTGCTGGATCAGGCATTGGCCTATCTCTTCTTCTCGGTGGCATGGTTGAATTTTTTTTTCTCTTTTATCTTTGCTACAAAAAGCAAAGAATTTGTTCTGGGCTCTGATACCACAACTGACGCAAACCCCCGACCCTCGGGCCAAGATCCGTGCAGGATCATTCTAAATCTTCCCCTGAGTCTAATTGACTCTTTGATTTCCCCACAGGGAACTTCACACCCACAAATAGGTGTATTCCATAGGTCCTTCTGAGTTATGCCTACATGATCAAACACTGATGTTAACTCCACAACCAACCACCAAATGTGATCAGGGATTTTTTTCCCTTTCGGGATTTCAAATTTCACGATTTTGAAAATCCTGTTGTCGATCCCCTTGTCTCTTCAACCTCCAAAACCCGAAATGTCAACGAGGGTTGACTCCTTCAATGCGCCGAACACACGCCTCTTGTTGCCACTTATTTTGGCTTTTCAGGACTTGAGTGATCGACCAACACTCATTCCTCTTCCCTTATGATTTCCCGGTTTCCAAAATTTCCCCTTTTTGGCAAGATCAATGGTATTTCGAGGCCTTCTATGAAGCTCGACCACCTCTTTCGGCTTCTGTCACACATATCCTCCAAATGGTGCTTGGGACCCTGCTTTAGGCTTTTCGATCTTCGTGATTTCGGGAGTTGCATTGACATGCAACTCTGTCCCTTGACTCCTGGAACCCCGAAACCCGATTAGAGCCCAAGTTATTCTTCTGTGACTTTTTCGGGAGTTTTCTTCTTCCACTCTTCGGGATTTCGTGAACCGGAAGTTTGAAATATCGATTCCAAAAATCGCTGCCTCCTCTGCTTCCTGACACTTGAAGTGCCGAAATTTTGAAATTCCATGCCAAAGTCCTGTCACGTTTCGCAACTTTGGGATTTTCACTCCACTATGTCGCGGCTCCTTGTCGTCAAGACTCCCAAAATATCGAACCCTGAATTCCCGAAGTGTCGAAACTCACTCGTTCAACTTCACACGCGATAATCCCTTTCACGGTTCGGGAATGTGAGTGACCAAAGGTTTTGGCCTGCACTTCAACCTTACGAAACCTAAAATTCCAAAATGATCTAACAACTCAACTAACCACAATAAACAGTCCACGTTGATTCTTGAAACCAAAGTGAGGGGTTCACCCAACTCCTAACCACCTTGCAACTTCACTAGATCCTACGGTCCTCACGACTTTCTGAGTTCTCCACGGAGAATTATGACCACCAGATGCATTCCTCAATGACTCATGTCCAAACAACTCGGCGCTCTCCCTTCTGAACTTAACTTCTGCATGATGATTTCTCTCCCCGTCTTCCTTTGGATTCTTCAAAGGTACTAACCCTCCTGAGCTTTCACTTGTGAACTTAAGTCTCCAAGAGAGATCGTGCTTGCACTCCTTGCAACAATCTTTCAAATAACCTCTAGTTATTTGAGTCCTCGACTCTGTGCACTCTTTGCAATAGCAATCCTTCCATCTTCGTCTTAGTTGATAACTTCTAAGGCTTCAACTAGCATGCGCACACCTTGCACAACTCTGTGCTTCACCTACACTTCTACTGGTATGAGAACAATGGTATCTCTCCTGATCTTTTTGAGATAAAACTCAGACTCTTGTCAACGCACACCTTGTGGACGTTTCACTGCACTCCTTGCAGAAATTCTCAGGAAGAGAAACAATTGAAACTCATTCTTCTCCTCTCTCAGAATTCATACATTCAACATGAAATCATACACATAACACAACATTGAAACAAATGTATGCATAACAGAGAAAGAAATCGATCGTAACATACCATTCAACAAATGTAAACAGTAAGCATCACAACACCATGAAAATTGAGTCAAAGCTTCATATATTAACTCAAGTGCTTCTGTACATGGGTTCTTCTCTACAGCTCTCTGTTACAACTCTACAGCTTATGAATTCTGAATAATCATGCCCCAGATTACAATGATACAAGGGTGAGGGTGTCTATATTCATTTTCCCTCCTATCTTCTAAAACTATCTAATCTAACGTTCATTCTCCCTACTTTACATTAAAAGACTTAAATGCCTTAATACATCCGACAGATGAGAGTAATCTCTCCAGATCTATTCATATCTCCAAGACATAAATGCAAGTATGCCTCTCCTAGCTTATTACATTAATGCTTCAGATTCAAAATTTAAAACGTTGTTCATCAAAATGTGCTGCTTTTTCCCATTTGCACGTTTCCATCTACACGTCTGGCTGTCTCTTGCATTTACGTTGATCACTTGGTTGTCTGCTTACGATGCTCCTGCATCAAAATGTCCAAAGTTATGTAGGTATTCTTCTTACATGGTGTCCTCATGCTCCTCATGTCGCATCTACAAGACTTATAATAGGTCTCATGGACCTCACTTGCTCCAAGTCCTTGTCATTGAAGATTGTTTCCTTCTGGTGATCTTCTTTCCAAGTTTCCACTTCATGTATTCATTCTTCATCTGTAAGTTATTTCCTATATTTCATAGAGATTCCTCAAGAAAGAATTCATCTCATTGTTTTTTCTGACACACCCTTATGATTCTAGCCACCATGTCATACACATTCTTGAGTTACCCCTTCCTTTCTGCACTCACCCTTCCAAGATCATGAATCCCTTCTCTACTACACAGTCCTTAGACGATCCATATTGCTAATTATTTCACACACAAGGAGAGAAACCCCGACTCATCACTAGACCTCCATTAACGGTCTGCAATCTGTAGAAATCATAGGGCTCTAATGTCCAAACAATAGTCTTTCTTCCTAAAATTTCCAGATTCAATAGCCATGATCTCATATGTATCACACACATACATTCATCATGACATAATTTCATAACAATTACATTTAGAAATTCATTTCTTGGCTCTTTGCAACAACAGGCATCGATAATTATTATGGATTTTAGCAATGTCATACTTGAGACCATTTTTACTACATTACTCCTAGCTTGCATTCAGCCAAACAGATTGTCAGTATTTCCTGTACAATATACTTCCATTTCCACAGTTACAAAAATTCACAAAGTGATCTCAAAATTGCTTACAATTAACAATTCAGTCACTTCCATCAATCCATCTATTAACTAGAATTGTTCGCACATGCATTATAAACTATCATGATTTTCTTCATTTAAGCATCAATATTTTCATTAATCTATTCCCTGATAGATTTCTCATTTAGTCCATCCTCATGTGACTACTTCAACCTACAACTCTTTTATTGCAATATCTAACAGCTCCTGAAATGTTCTCAACCTCATGAGTTAGTAGTAATTTCATCATTTCAATTGTTAGCATAATCTTTTCTATGAAATATAGTATATGCATGCATTCCCCAAAAATGCATTTCATAATGCCTTAAATCGTACACAACTCTATCTTAGCATGCACAAGTGCAATTCTACCACTTTTATATTTTCATAATCTATTCATGCACACTTATTCAATGCACTCTTGAATTGATTTCATAATACCACATATCTAGTATATGCATCCCACCATTGTGAATTAGAAGGTATGGCCAATGCCTCAACAAAACATCCATACACTTCCTAATGCTTGATCAACCATTTGGATTCCTTCCTTTTTAACTCAAACACTACACCAAGAATATAATTCTTTGGTGCTCTTCGGTGTTGGGAAAAAAGGTTGCAGTCCAAACATCATAAGAAGGAAGATCATATGATACTTTTGTGGCACTATAGCATGTCCATAACCAACCATGTCATGGCCTCACACATGGATAGATTTGTTGGGATTCACTTCTATAACAAGTTTCTATATCTTGTATTTCTATGATTATTAGTTCATAACCAACATAATCTTGACATCTTGTTATGTCATATAAATACATTCAAAATCTAAACAACTTATATAGCTATCACATGCACTGGCCTTTACCATACCAAATGGTATATCATTTCAATAAATATATTCAAAACACATAATAATATCACTTCAAAAGTTAAAATATGTCTGAAGGAATTCTTACATAAATTCTCTTCAACATTCATGTAACATAGGTACATCAAATTCATACATGCACAACAATCTTTTAGTTCATTTGATGCCACCTGATTGGATATTGACTTGTAGAAGCTTACAAGTTTCCCTTATCAGCCTTATGTTCAATAATTAACCCTCCTTATTGTCCTCATATGGATGGCTATCAGTAGTAACATCATCATCAACACTTCCAGCTGTGCAATGAGTTTCTTTTTTCTTGGGCACAATAGTCATGATTAGCAACTTTCATCTATCATTACCTCAATATTCCATATATAACAATAGATTATTATTAGTCTACAAACATGTTATATGTACTCTCAATACTTTCACATGCACTAATGCATATCTATATTCACTAAGAATGCATCCTTAACATGCCCATAGGTGCACATGCATTGGACCAACTTCTTGTGCTATATATGGATGTCCAACATGCCATATCATAATTGTTACTACAACAACTGTAGCAACCTATTTCATTGTTTACAACTCTCTTTGTTTTTCCTAGCTATCCTCAAGTATCACTGTATTCCTATATCCTTTTGTACTCTTACTAAAATCATTGTGCATGATTTTTTTTCTGCCCTAAGCACTTTTCCATCCAAACTGCTCTTGGTCACTTTATATTTCCAGCCATATAGTCTTATTGACTTTGTAACTTCAACATCTATTTACTTTCTTGGACCAAATTGATTCAGCCTTGTCTTGACTGAGCACTTCAACACTTTTGGTGCATGTACCATTCACTTCTCCTTGCTTATCCAATTGGGTCTCAATATTTACTTCCTTAATAAAATTTTCAGCACACTATCATTTTGAATATATGTCATTTTCTTCCTTTGGCTTCATAGAAACTACCTTGGAAGGATTCAACTTTATTTTTCATCCTATATCGGGAACATAACCATTTTTTTCCTTCCTCGTGTGTCTTCTTTGACTTGTTATTCCATTCTACATGGAAATGTACTTAGTACCTTTGAAATTCACTCACCATTATTTATATGCATCAAAAATCCCTTTCATTGTTGTCATCATTCTTGAGTACTACAATATACTCCAACTAGCTTGACATCTACCCCATGGTACCTTTTTCCATTATACCAATATGTTCAAGGACTTGGATCATCCCTAGAATCCTTTTTCCATTTATGGAATACCCTTCTTTTAAGTCTAACTAGATCCTTCTAAAGAAGTCCTTCACATAATGCTTGTTTTATGCATCTATTGGCACTCTTCAACATACATGCACCTTCATTACTTCACCCCTAAAGTTATGAAATTCATTCCACATTTACACTGCACTACTCTGATAATAATAATGGAGGAACTAATCCAAAAATGCATAACTGATCCCCAGAGACATGTAACTTATCTCCATGTTGACACTTAGTCTCTCTTTATCAGAAGGCTAGCTTCCTGAATTCTCAACACCTTCATGATATCTTAACTTCTTTTCATTTCTGGCCTTTATTCATCTTATTAATAAACTTGACATAACACTCTTTCTTTGAGTGTCTCTTCTTGTCCTTGATACCAAGTCCAAACTCTTTCACTGCTATATAATCATCCTTCAAGATTTGATGTTTTTCAGCCTCACGTGCACCCACTACACATGCATTATCTAAATTATAGATGGAATTTATTAATTAACATCCAAAATTTTATATGCACAATTATCATAAAGAATTATTTTCCCACATTAAAATTTCTTTGGAGGTCTTCCAAACTGCTCCCTGCCCCAAGATGCCCAGTCCTTGCAACTTCCTAAAGAAACCACATGCACATTTTGAAAATATGCACCTTCTTTGTTCCTCATATCTTCATATTTTCATGCATCTACTCCGATATACCAGTAACCTTAATATATTTAAAATATGCATGCAACACAATTTACTATACAAAAGAATAATTCTAAATTTTTGGATAAAGCATGCATACTTTTGCCCATTTAAGTGCACTAGAAATATTCCTTCTGACTTCCTTGTGATTTATGCTATTCCTTAAATAGTTCTAGTTGAATAAATGGATTCTTCCATCCAATACCTTTCCAATGACTATTTCCTTTTCCCATTATGATTTCTGAGCAACACAGTATAGTCATTTGAACACTACCCATTTAATGTTTTTTTTACACATTTTTCATTCTAGTATAATCAATCCCAAACACCAAATTCTGCTACTTGTAGAAGTAAAACTGTTAGGAATTGGAGAAACATTTGTATGAGACATACATAATAAATATGAAAGAGAATTCATAAAAACTTTCATATTTTCAATCCAATGCTCTAATAAAAAACTGCAACAATCTGGAAATGGCAACTTTGTTTTTTTTCACCCCTTTTTCCAGACTTGGAAGTTTTTAGCCAAACTGTGCTCTTTTGGGAAAACTTCACTAAAAGAAATCTTTCTAACTTGATGAGTATAATTTTTTTTTACTAAATCATTTTTTCCATATTTTCCATGTTGGGACCCTTTTCCTCCTATGAAAATCCCAAAAATCCCCAAACAGTGACCCAGAATAGTGGATTTCTCCCTCTTTGGGCACCTCCACTACAAACTCCTTAGAATATGTCCAATCCCTTCACATGATATTCTAATGTATTATTTTATGAAACTGTGTATAAGTTTCAACAATGACTATGCTCCTGCCACTGAGCTTGATCTTGATCTTCAAAAATAGGTGATTTACATTTTTTAGAAAATCAGAGCATAATTTTCCAATGTCCCTCTCTGGCGTTTCTATAGCCCTCCTTACTTCGGATAAAACCCAAAAGTTACATTCCAATCCAACTTAATTTTCTCCATTTAATGTGGTATCTTTGATGATGCAACTACTGATGTGAAATTTTGTGTCAACGTGTCACCCTGAGGTGATGCCATTTCATCCTCTTGGTCTTCCTAGCCCTGCCTCATCGGTATTCAATACCTTTTCTCTCTTATTTCCATTTAGACTGACCTTGAACACTAATAAAATATTAATATTCTATGGCCCCACCTGAATAGATGACACACTTTTGACCCTAGATGGGACAAGGGTCCCACCTTGACTGTCAGAGTTCCATGTGGAGCCCCTTCATTGGTCATGGGAATGGGAGAGTCCCATTCCACACCTTTACCTTGGCACACGCAAACTTGCATGTCTCCCGGATATGGAAGTTGATATTTGGAGAGATCAACGGTGGAGAGGCCATGTCACATCCCAAAATTTCCTAAGGTTTAACAAACCCCTTGGGTCACAACAATGTTTTCTCCATGCAACGTGGCATGATATGAGTGGTGTCGCATGGTAAATGGATGAAAGAAAAAACCTCTTCTCCCCCATGCAACATTAGTTTATGGTATTGGCTATACCATTGACTCACGTAGCCCCCCCACATCACCTGCCAACATGCCACTAACTTCCACTGTGGACCTTCAACCATGGTATTCCATGTCATGTCTCCCACATCACCTCCATGTCATGCTGACATCACATACGAAAAATACTCAAATTTTCCAGAATGACATAAATTTCAATTTTTTATCCAAGCCACCACAAAATTTTGAAATTAAGCTCATTACAGACAATTTCAGCCCTACAACTAACCAATTACCTCCACGCACGATTGATTAACATTTATGGGCATGAATTTCACTCGAATTCACTCAGAAATTGGGGATTTTTACACAATTTTGCCCAACCTTTCCATGGTTACTCTGCAATTCCAAAATTTGACCAATTACAAGCCCAAAATTTCTCACACTGAGATTAAAATTAGGGATTTTTAATCCCTGGGATCAATTCTTTCAAATTCCTCATGAAGTTTCCTAATTCCATGGGAATAATTTTGACAAATATGTTTCATAAATCCTTTGAAATTTAATTTCTACAATTCAACTTCTTCATGTTGTCATATGGCCCCATTCAAGCTCAATATTGAACCTGTGGCTATGATACCACAATGTATGATCTTGATTATTTTGAGAACAACATGAAGGAATAAATATAACATATATATAACAAGGAAATACACATAGATATTGCAAGGAACACAATAATACAGTAAAAATCAACTTTTATTAATGATTGTTTGGAATACAAAAGGCTGTAAAATGAAAATCACACAAGCTAGCTAGAATGGTGGTAGCTTATCTTTGAAGAGAGATGTGTCAGCTATGCTAATTCACAAGAATTTGATTACAATGAGGCTCCAAAGGCCTTTTTAACATAAATAATAAATGAGAAAACCCTAAACATCCAAAACCCCAACCCCAGAAGATGAAACACCAAAAGGTTTGTGGGCCCCAATGGAGGTAGTTGATATGTCAACTTTCTGAGGGTGCAAATTTTGCATACGAACTCTGTTTTGGGCACTCTGTACCTAGTTGAAAAGGTATAGCCGAGGAATATACTTTTTGAATGGATAAATACATCCTAACAAGTATCTATTGGGCATTGCCAAGTCAAAACATTGTAATTTAGGGCCTCAAAATGGCCCCAGAAGTTTGGGACCTGAAGAACTATAGAAAAAATTGCTAAGCTGGAAACTATAATTTGTGTTAATGGAATAGGTGGGAGACCACCAATGTACACCTGGATAAATCATTCCCCCTTAGGAAGCAATGGTATCCATTGCATCAATTTCCTCCATGATATGGGGAAACTTCTGTTGAATCTAACTCTTGGTGAGCCACTTGCCCTGATGAAAAAATTTCCCTTCTTTGAAGACCCAATAGAGTTGGATGTTTTGCTAGTGGGTGACCTTCATCTTGGTGTCCATGATTCGATTAAATGATTTCTACTCAATGCAGTCATGATTGAGTTCTATAGGCACCAAGTGCTAAGCCGCGTCTGAAGTGTCTAGGAGAGGTGGAAAATATGGTCGAAGCAGTTCCACATTAAATACTGAGTGCAATCCAAGGAAAGGAGGAATACTTAATTCAAAATCATTCTCACCCAAAACCTTGGTGATGGTGTAAGTCTCATATTAGAGTGGGCGTATCTTGCGATGGGGTCCTACGAGGTGCTCTTTCTTCAAATGCAACCATACCTTATCTCCCACCTGAAACTTGTGTGGTACTTGATGTTGATCGTGGTGTTGCTTGTACTTGGAATTGGATTTCTGCAAAATATCATGAACTTTTCATTCGATGTGATAGATTCACTCAACAAATTTGGTTGCTTGATCAACCTCAGTCTCAATGTGGGAGGACTCTTCCTGTGCAGCTGCAAGGAGCAAAGCTACGCCAATGGGAGCCAATGGCTAGAACCCCAAGCACACATGAAAATGGATATGGCCAATAGAGTTGTGGAGGGATCTATTGTAGCTATGTTGAACATACGAAAGGATTTCATCCCATGTGCATGGATGTTTGGAATTGTATATCCTCGAGATATGGACAATCATCCTATTGACTACCTTTGATTGTCCATCAGTCTGTGGGTGGAGGGCAGTCGATTTGGTCAACTTGGTGTCCATCATCGACCATAGTCTGGAACAAAAAGTGCTAAAGAACCTATTATCTTGATCTGAGATAATGGTTCATGGGAGCCAAAAGTGAAACCAAACATGTTCAAAGAAGAGCTTGGCATTGGCCTCGACTATGATGCTCTTCTTGCATTGTGGCAAAACTACCATCTTAGAGAATCAATCAATGACCATGAAGACACAATTGTTCTCATGCTTGGTTGAAGGCATACCGAACATGTAATCCATGGATATGGACTCCCAAGGCCTATATGGTGTAGGAAGAGGGATGTATAGTGCCTGTTTCTTGATGGAGGGATTGGAAATGGAAAAGACAATGCAAAATTTTATGTACTTGAGGAAATCTTATCGAAGCTTCAACCAATAAAAATGATTTTGAAGTACTACCATTGTTTTGTCTACACCAAAATGTCATGATGCCCATTTGTAATGAGATTCGTAGATCAACTTTGCACACTCGCTTGAAGGAACACATAGATGGCTCAGATGGCATAGTAATCCACCCTGGAGATGAAAGTATAGAATTTTTTTTCCTGTGCTTAATGTATGATAAGAAGCAACAAAGTCAAAGTCATTATTGTATAATTGTGGCCACCCAGACATCTCATCTCACAAGAGTTAAGAACTGTGGTTAGTGCTACAACCGGGGGTCGACTGAGGGGTCAACTAAGGAAATATGTGACATGGTTGGTGCTACCATTCTTATACTTGATGTTCAAGTGGAATTTCTACAAGTACGAGGACCACTTCTGATGGCGGTCATTCTACAACTTTCCTTGTGTCTACATGAATTGCAGAGGCCCGTGATTAGTGCAGATGATCGTTTCCTTCCCTAGGATGTAATGCTTCCACTGTCGACATGCCTACACAATGGAGTACATATATTTGTCATAGGTGAGGTATCTGCGAAGAAAATTAGATAGTGTTTCATTTTGATAGGCTATCGGATTCCCATCATGAGTGAGGAATACACTGATAGCATAATCTAAAGCATATGTCTCAATCTCAAATGGATGTTGTAGGTCTGGCATAATAAGGACTTGTGTTGAGTAGAGGTAAAATTTCAAATTCTCGAATGATTTATGTTGGGAGTCAACCCACACAAACTTGGCCTTTTCTCCACCCTTGGTCACCGGGCTTAGGGCCCAAGTGATATGAGAGAAACCCAACATAAACCTATGGTAGAAGTTGGCGAGGCCCAAGAAGATGCAGAGCTCGGTCATTGTCTTTGGGGCCAACCAATAGCGGGTGACTTGGATCTTGGCTGGATCCTCATGCACACCGTACTCATCCATAATTTACCCCAAATATTTGATTATCTACATGTCGAAGGAACACTTCTCCAAATTTGCATATAACTTGTGTTGTCACAGGGTGCCCAAGGCCTGTTGAATATGCTTCAAATGTTCCTCCCAAGTTTTGTTGAAGATGAGGATGTCATCCAGATATATGAACACAAAGTATTTTTTGAATATCCACAATATGTCATCCATCATCTTCATGAATGTGGTTGGGGCATCAGTCAAGCTGAAAGGCATGACCAACCACTCAAAGAGACCTTCTTTAGACTTGAAGGTTCTTCCATACATTAGTTTTCTCAATCGACACCTAGTGGTAGCTTGAATTCAAATCAATATTACTGAAAAACTTATCTCCCATAATCTAATCATGAAGATCATCAATATGAGGTATTGGGTATTGGTATTGTTTAGAGATCTGTAATCAATATAAATTCACCATGTCCCATTCTTATTTTGTACCAAAAAAATTGGTCTCCCATAAGGTGAGGAGCTTCGTCTGATGTGGCCCTTCAAAATTAGCTCTTAGATATGGTGGCTTATTTCTTCATTCTCCATAACAAAACTCCTATACACAAGGTAGTTGGGTAGAGGAGCACTGGGGGTCAAATCAATTGAGTTGTTTCCCTAACAGTGTACAATAACCCCAATAGTCGAGGAAAATATG
The DNA here is from genome assembly GCA_009831015.1 of Picea engelmannii. Classification (NCBI taxonomy): domain Eukaryota; kingdom Viridiplantae; phylum Streptophyta; class Pinopsida; order Pinales; family Pinaceae; genus Picea; species Picea engelmannii. The sequence continues at coordinate 61,920 of ML818976.1, read as the reverse complement.
TCTTTGTTCTCTTCTACTATCTTGTCCACCTGTCACTACTATGTAGAAAAACCTTGTCCAAAGGTTTTGGTGGTTGCAATGACCTTCCGTTTACCTTCCGACCAAACCATAAAGAGGAAAAATATCCCGGTTTGAGAGACAACCTTTATACACTACTTCACATAAATCAAAGAGACTGTTGTAGTTGGGACTACCTCCGATTCCCTATAGAGTTGAATTCCCAAAGTAATAATGAAACTATGGGGCCTACACTCATAAACATCATGATGCTTCCACATATATCGTTTTCCTAAAAAAATATCACAAACTTCAAGGGGGAAACATCACACAATACCTTGTCTTTGAAGGGTTTGATTCCATAGTGTAGAAGACATTGTTGGTTGATGCAGATGTCCCTTCCTTGGTTGAGCCACTTGATAGTGTATGGATGAGGATATGGAATCATTGTCAGATTCAACCTATGGATGACCTCTATTGAGATTAGGTTCTTCTGGATACCACTGTCAACAATGAAATGGAATGGGGTCCCCTTCACCCACATATGTGAGTGGAAGAGGCACTCCTTTTCTTTAGGATCCTTTGGTTCCTCTGGCTGGACTTTCATGGTAGTGATGGTTACACTGGGTTCTGCATCAATGTTCTTTTTTCCAGTTCTGATTCATAATCTGAGTTAACATCCAAACCTGAGGCTTTCATCTCAGCCAACAATGATTTTTTGGAGCGAAATTCATCAATATTGTGCCAAGGTATTTTGTGAAATTCACACCACTTTCCAGTGTCCTTCTTCAAGTTCCCATTACACTTCTTTACCGGTGTCTTGAACTAGTTGTCCTAGGATTGGCCATCCTTGCTCTTTCCTTTTCCTTGGGATTTAGTTCCACCCTTACTAGGATTTTGTTGTGATGGGTTTATAGAAACAAAATATCGCTTTTTCTTTTTCTTTAACTTATGCTTGATCTTGACAACATATTAGTAAGTGACTCCTAGTGAGGAGATGTCCAAGAAATCCATATTTGTTTGGATGTACCTATGTAGGCCACTGTGGTACTTTGAAACCAAGTGTCACTCAAAGTCTTTAATACAAAGCTTTGTGTGAAAGGTATGGAATGTGTTGGTGTACTCTGGCATTGTTTGGTCTATCTCCTGATGCAAATTTGTCCATCTCATGTACTGATCATCATAGTTTCCAATAGAGTAGTATTTCTCTTGGAGAGCATAAAAAAAAGTTGTCCAAGTGGGTCCTGGCCCAAAAATTGCAGAATCATCCTCGACATGTTGCTCCCAGTAAGTCTCCCACCAATCTATGACTCGGGGAAGGGCCTTAAGGAGCATGAAGGTGAGTTTTTCATTGTTGGAAAAACTTTGGACAAAGAATGAATGCTCTAGCAAACTTAACTATTTTTCCAAAGAATTGATGTATATATGGCCTTCAAAGAAAGGAATATCAAATTTAAATTGTACCTTAAAGGGTGTCACACCTTCGAAGTGATTGTTGGTTGAAGGTGCCTCTATTGTTGTTGGCAGTCATCAAAGGATCTAGGAAAAATTATCCATCATCTCATTCCTCTAACGTGCAAGGGATTCCTCAAGCAACAGTTTGATAGGATCTCCTGCTCCATCATCCCTCTTTTCCTCCACCATGGGAGGTTGCTTGGGAAAGAAACAGAGGTTGTCTTCAAGAGAAACAAGCTCAATACCCAACTCTCTATACCCTAACCTCGTCGGGGATATGCACTAAGAATGACAAGGAGAAGATTTATTTGATACCATTGATCCATATTATTGAGAACGACATGAAGGAAAAAATATAAAATCAATATAACAAGGAAATACATAGAGATATTTCAAGGAACAAAATAATACATTAAAACTCAGATTCTATTAATGATTGTGTAGAATACAAAAGACTGTAAAATGAAAAGCACACAAGATAGCTAGAATGGTGGTAGCTTATCTATGAAGACACATGTGTCGTCTATTAGAATATAGAAGATGGTGTGCTCATTTTACCATTGACGATACCTTCGTCACCCAACCATAGGCCGAAGCCTCCCTCCGAGCACCTTAACCTTGACTGAGAATTCCTCCAGAAGTAAACCCTAGGCTAGATAGCCAAACAAAGGGTAGCGCACCTCTCTCCAAGGATAGTGCAACACAAAAGACTGATCCGATAATCCCAAACCCTAGCCAAGAGATATTCAAGCCAATACTGAAAACTTGTTTTTGTTGCAGCTGCACCAGCAGCTCTCCTTCAAACCTGCGCACAAGACTGCAACTGCAGTGCGCACCAAACTGGGAACTACAATTATGAGATACTACAAATGAGAATTGGTGCCCTGTATTTATAGTGGTTATGCCAATTTTGTTGGGGCCGACTTCTCCTTATGGATAAGTGTTTGTTCAATATATTATTATTATTTCTGGCCGACTTCTTCTCTTAGAGGCTAAGAACCTAATATAAATTATCTTCTTGAGATGACAAATCTTCTAGGGTTATTAGCCAACTCATTAGGGTTTCTCTTTCTTCCCGGAGTCTTCTATTCTCGTCAGGTTCACACATGGAGGTAAATACCTCCCGCAGCTACCATAATATTAACACTCCCTCCTATCTAGAGAGGTATTTACAGGTAATGGACTTGAGCACAAAACATACCATTTACCCGATATCATCAATATAGTCATCTAGACTATTTCATGACTAGATCATGAGCATCACCATCACCATCAGCTGCATCATCTCTCGAAACCATACTTCATCTAAGTAATTATATATGATGCTGGATAAGTGATACAAAAGGAGTAAAAGTTATGAACTGTTTTCCATCTGGAAAATATATGTTCATCATCCACCTGAATGATCATTATCTCCAATAAACTGTTGATAGTCTTCAAGGAAATTAGAACAAGGATAGAGCACAACTGTGTCTATTCATAGTAGTACATAACTACAATCCAGTGGTTCACTACCACATCAAGTAACACACAAGTACTTGATCAACAATGTATGGTTGCAAACAATGAAACATATTCACCATAGTAGTCCTCATCTACTGTCATACAGTGTTCATAACAAACATCTGATAGCATCCTACATAGAAACAATGTTATGATATAGATTGAATTATCTAGGTCAATCTTTCACTCACATCTATGAGCTATGAAAGAATATCTGCCTCACAAACAATGAAACATATCCACCAGAGTAGTATATCTCTACTGTCTGGAGATAGGTAGTCTCCATAACAATCATCTGATGCCATCCTTCATAGAAAAATACTATTAAAGATAAACTGAATCCTTTGGGCCAATATTTCCCTCATGTTTGTGAGATCTGAAAGAATATCTACCCTCATCAGTAATGGGTTGTCTGCCCTATTCTTCACAAACAAGGAAGAAGGATTGTCTTTGATTTTTTAGCCTAGACCATTTCTCACCCTGGCCCATTCTTCCTACACTAATCAAAGTGCACCCTGGACAGAATGTATAAACCCTAAGAAATGTTTGGACCATTCCTCACCCTGGGCCATTCCTCCTACATTAATTAAAGTGCACCCTGGAGAGAATGTATAAACCATAAGGAATGACTATCCTTGATTGTTGAGCCTGGACTATTCCCCACCCTAGTCCATTCCTCCTACACTTATCAAAGTGCACCATGGAGAGAATGTATAACCCTAAGGAATAACTGTCCGTACCATTCCCCACCTTGGGCCATTCCTCCGACACTAAACAAAGTCTAACCTGGAGAGAATGAGTCTACCCTAAGGAATGTCTCTCTTGCATCAACCTCCAAAACAGACCATTCTTTGAAACTTCTCACAACTGTGAACTTTGAAAGAACGACTGCCCGGCGAGGCAGACCATTCTACTTGACCACTACTCAGAGTGACTGCCAAGAAGAATGATTGTCCTAGACCACTCCCCATGTTAACCACAATGGAAATTCAATGTCTATGAAACGTCAACAATCAGTCTACCTCCCATGTTAACTACAATGGGAAGTCATTGTCCGTCAGAAATCTCAATCCACTTTTCGAACAAGAAAACATCTGTCCAATCTGGACTATTTTTTAATTAATAAATAATATTTTTCAGTGCTTCCTCCTAATTGGAGATTTATTTAAATCACAAAAGTAAATGTTTTTCAAGAATATTTTTCGTACCTTCTTCTAGCTTGGAGAATCTTGCCTTTCAGCTAAGGGATTTATTTCCATGATCCCTATCTTCTCTTGGAAATATGCAAACTTGATTCTGGATAAAGGTTTTGTCAAGATATTTGTTGTCTACTCATCAGTGGGAATATATTGGAGAACCACTTTCTCCTTTCTGGACTTCATCATGGATAATGTAATACTTGTACTTTAGTCTGGAACACTTGTGAAGGCTTCATGTAGATTTGAACAATAGATTATATCATAGTTGGAGAACTGGAACATATCCATGTGGCACTTCTTCTGTCATCATGAGATCTGATCTTCTAAGTAGTCATCTTGATGTTATAGTAAATCTTCACCACGCTTCTGCTGTGCACTGGAGGTTCTCCATCAAGTTGTCTTCTTCTTATCTGCATACAGGAGTCTCTTTCTGGTATGCCTCAAAGTCTTGAGATTTCTCTTCATACGCTCTTTATTCAATTTCTCTAGAGAACATTCTTTGCATTTATCTGATTTAGAACTCCAACTCATGGATGTTGCGGATGATATAATGACTCATGCAGTGATATGTCTGGTGTACTAGAACAAGTAATCATCATAGTATTCTCCCTCTATCTGAGAGAATCTCTAGTTTTGGATCTCGTAATGCTTTCATTCATAAGTCTTCCATACACTATTCTTCATCACAACTTTCAGTTCTTCTGCTTGATTGATTTTAGAGAGTTCATATCAAGCTGGTAGTCTTGTGATTCTTTGATATAATGACTGGTTGTTCTAGTTTCTTTTTCTTTCTTGGAATCCTCATGATTTTCTTTTACTTTTGGGTCCATGGAGTTTCTTATATATTCCATGCCCTAGAGATTCCACTTCTTCCTTTCATTATAGGATCACGGATCTGGATGGACAACCAAGAATGCTTTAAGGATTCTCTTCGAAGAGGTCTTCTTCTGCAGTTGAGCTAAACACATACTGTCTTTTCATGGCTGCTACCATGGATATATATTTTATCATCTTTAATGGATCATAGGATTAGCTCCCTCCTAATCCTTGCTTCATGTAAGAGTGCATATAATCGGCTCCCTCCATCTGATAGATTCCATACTTCCATCTGCATCCTTATTGTCTTCTGCAATATATAATTGGTTCTCTCTGTCTAATAGAGTCCATGCTTCCATCTTAGTTATCGTCATAAGTATTTCTCCAATTTCTCTTGATGTCTGACTTCTAAGTCTCTTCAAGATTGATTCTGATTTCGGCTTATCTTGTAATAGCTTTCACATGATATATTTCATTCTTTCATGTGTAATATCTAATGATAACTCTTTTCATCTTGTTTTTTCTTTCATAGGTATAGTTCTTCTTGGAACATTTTATCTTTCTAAGAGATAGATATACAAGATATGTACAGAGACGATGCAAACAAGATATGTACAAGAAACAAGAAGAGTGTTGTTACCTTTTAGTAGAAGAAGTCTCTTCCATCCTGCTTAGTCTTCTTTGTAGGTTCCTTGTCTTTGGCAATTGATGCTTCATGTTTCTCCTTCCTTTTCTTTAGCTCGAGACACTGATTCCTGTAGTGATCGTACTTTTGATAGTTGAAGCACTGTATTTCTGAAATATCTTTTCTTTGTTTTGGCTTCCTTCTTGAATCAAACTTTCTTTTGTCCCTGAAGTTCTTGAATCTTGCTATGAAGGCTTGATCATCGTACTTCTTTTGAGGTTTCTCTTTTGCATTGATCCTTGATTCTTCTTGAGCATATCAAGTCCAAATTTCTTCAAATGTCGGGTACTCCTTCCTTGTGTTCATGCTTGCGGCAAATGCATCCCATGTCTTGGGAAGACCATTGAGTACCATGTTCACCAATTCCTTTTCTGAAGTGATATCTTCAATATCTTGTAGTTGATCTCTTAACTAGGATATTCTTACAAAGTATGATGTTATGTTGTCGTCATCATTCATCTTCATGTCACAGAGCTCATTCTTCAGACTCATAACTTGTCCAATGTTTCTGACTGAGAAGAGATTTGTTAGGGCATCGTACATCTTCTTCGATGAGTCAAGATGGGAGATGTAGGGTATCAAGTGGTCTTTTATGGAATCCACTATGATACTCATGGAATTGATGTCAACATCTTTGAACTTCTCCATAGCTTCAACATTCTGCGGTTCCTTCTCTTCTCCTTCTTTAAACTCTGGCTTCACAATATTTCCTTTCACAATATCCAACACATTATTCTTAGCAAGGATGAGGTCAATCCTTGTCTTCCATGCTTTGAAGTTACAGGCTCCATCTAGCTTGTTCTCAGACTTCATAGAGTTCATCATGGTTTGCTTGACTTGGTCAAACTCTAGATTTAACTAGAAATCCAAACTTCACGTCTTGGCCTTCTGAGAGTACCAGGAGATGCGCTAGGCTAGGGCACACTGATCTATCCAGAGATTAGGTCAATATCATCACTTAAGGTGCCTTGACAAGAGGTTTAGGGTTTCTGCAACTGCTTCTGCTAGTAACCCTAACTACAGTGCTTTTGGAAACTGCTCCTGCTAGTAACCCTAGCGGCAGTTCCTCAATGAGCTCAATGTCTAGCGGTTATGTTTCCTTCCAGCATTTTAGGCTGAATGAAGGGGTGTGGGCCCATAACCTGTTAGAATATAGAATATGGTGTGCTCGTTTTACCATTGACGATACCTTCGTCACCCAACCATAGGCCAAAGCCTCCCTCCGAGCACCTTAACCTTGACTGAGAATTCCTCTGGAAGAAAACCCTAGGCTAGATAGCCAAACAAAGGGTAGAGCACCTCTCTCCAAGGATAGCGTAACACAAAATACTGATCAGATAGTCCCAAACCCTAGCCAAGAGATATTCAAGCCAATACTAAAAACCTGTTGCTGCACCAGCAGCTCTCCTTCAAACCTACGCACAAGAATGCAACTGTAGTGCACACCAAACTAGGAACTGCAATTTTGAGATGCTACAAATGAGAATTGGTGCCCTATATTTATAGTGGTTCTACCAGTTTTGTTGGGGCCGACTTCTCCATCTGGATAAGTGTTTGTTCAGTATATTATTATTATTTCTAGCCGACTTCTTCTCTTGGAGGCTAATAACCTAATATAAATTATCTTCTTGAGCCGAAAACGCTTCAAGGGTTATTAGCCAACTCATTAGGGTTTCTCTTGCTTTTCAGAGTCTTCTATCTTCATCAGGTTCACACGTGGAGGTAAATACCTCCCGTAGCTACCATAATATTAACATTGGCTACGCTAATTTGCAATAACATGATTACAATGAGGCTCCAAAGGCCTTTTTAACATAAATAATAAATGAGAAAACACTAAAAATCCAAAACCATAACTCCGAAAGATGAAACACTGAAAGGTTTGTGGGGCTCAATGGGGGTAGTTGATACGTCAACTTCCCAAGGGTGCAATTTTTTCATACAAACTCTATTTGGGGTGCTCGATACCCCGTAAGAAAGGTCTATCCCAAGAGTACACATTATGAATGGACCAATACATCCCAACAAGGGTCGATTGGGCGTTTCCAATTCAAAAAAATGTCGTTTAGGGCCTCAAAACGACCCTGGAAGTTCGGGACCTGAAAAACTATAGAAAAAACTACTAAGATGGAAGCTGCTATTTTAGCCAATGGAATAGGTGGGTGGCCACCGATTTCCACCTAGATCAATGTAGCATCACTATCCCCAAGATGGGACATGCTACAAAAAAATTCTCTTCTCTGATACCATTTTAATTAACAATATGCATTGCATATGAATACAATTATGCAGTACAAACAACATACAATTCATGCATAAATATGTAAATTTTCAACAAAGATAATCAACAAAAACATATACATTAATCATAAGAATAATACACATAAAAATAAGACTTTTATTTTAATTATAAATCACCAACTGCATGCAGACCTCAAACGTTCCTCCCAACCATAAAATTTGTTGTTCATATATTCTCACCCCCGATCTGAGGCTACGAATTCACCAGGGAAAAGGCTCCTAATCCAAACTAAGTTATGATAAAAACTCAACAAAGAACAAGCACATGTGCCAACTCCAAAAACAATTTCCAACTCATAACCTCTCATTCTCCATAGCTTATCCCACCCCAGGAAGTGTACCCATTCTTTGCTCAACAATCCTTTTGTTGTCCCACTTCCCTTCCAAGGCTTTATCAACAAGCCATACAGGAAGTCTCATAGCTCTATGGCATCTAGAACACAAGGTTTCTCAATATTTCAACACCCACTAGCCTAGCACACAGGGAGACTATCCCCAACAATTATCACACCTAAGGAGAATGCTTTGCAGACTTGACGACCTACTTCTTCAACCTAGACCACAAAGGATTTATAGGGTAACCAACTTCAACTTCCACTCTCTAGCTAAGGTACAGATGATGTATGTCACCATTGAGAGAACGATGGAAGAATGACAAGAATCCCTGAGAATTATAATTCCCAACAATATATTTCCATGTTCTTAACTTGACACTTGTCACCTTATGATATAGATTTGACTCCACTTGGTGACTCATTCCCAACCTTTAGGAACTTAGGATAACATAATATTACATAAGACTTTAGGACTTAGGAATAATATTATTGTATTCCTTGGCTTAACCCCCCTTGACTTAGCCCCTCTTCCTATACCTTAGCCTCCTCTCCCTCTCGTGGATTCCTAGCCCCCCATACTATTTCATCTGACTTGGTTTGCAACATTGATGTATTTTTTAAATAATACGAATGATTACATATTACAATGATAGGCTTGTTGTCCTTTTAGCATCTAGGCTCTTCAGCCTAATAATCACATAGGGTCTCTGGCCTCAAAACATATATACAAAGGCAATCTGGCCCAAAACATCTCGGCTAACCGACCTATAAAGAATATGTACATTTACAATTTGGGTTCAGCGTAGGGGTATTATAGTCTTCAACTTCTTCCAAAAAATGTTTGGGTAGTTGATCTGACTTGTATGAAAATGAATCTCCTAGATATGTTGGTTGTTATGACTCCTACAAACTCATCCTTGTTCTCATCGATGACAAACATCTATTGGTCATCCTTTGGATCTAGAACCATAGTTTTTGTAAACTGCCACAATGCTTTAATCCTCAACAATGTTTCAATATCCCGTGTCCAAATTCCATAATTTTGGTTATTTAGAATCACAAACTCTGACTTAGAACTCATAACATTGATCCAATGATCTAAACCCAAATTTAATCTACAAGTAAAAACCCTAAGTCAACCTACCAAACATATATGACTTGTATGGAGTGTGTCTAACTAACAAACTCCACAACACTTATATACAACATTCTAGATCTCAAACCACCAACTCTAATACCATGTTGAATAATAAGAAAATTAGGTATATCGAATAGCTAGTATTCCAAGAAAAAGGTGGTATTTAAAGACACTGTTATAACATTGAAGTGAAATCAAGCATACTTCATCATAGATATCGCATATTCATGAAATCACTTGTTCATGTTTATATTGACTCATTCCCCACAACTTTTCCCACCCCAGGAAGTGTACCCCTTCTTTGCTCAATAGTCCTTCGCCTATCCCACTTCCTTTCTAGGGCTTCAAAAACAGACCATCCAGGAAGTCTCAGAGCTCTATGGCACCTAGAACACAAGGTTTCTCAAGAGTTCAAGACCCACTAGCTTAGCACATAGGGAGACTATCCCTAGCAATTATCCCACCCACGGAGAATGATTCATTGGCTTGACAACCTGCTTCTTTAGTCCATACCACCAAGGATTTACAGGGTAACCAAATTCAACTTCCACTCTCCAGCTAAGGTACAGATGATGGATGGCATCATTGAGAGAATGATGGAAGAATGACAAGAATCCTTGAGAACTACACTAACTCCCAACAATATATTTGCATTCTCTTAACTTGACACTTGTCACCTTATGATCTAGCTTTGAATATACTTGGTTACTCATTCCCAACCTTTAGAAACTTAGGTTAACATAATATTACATAAGACTTTAGGACTTCGGAATAATATTATTTTATTCCTTGGCTTAATCCCCCTTGACTTATCCCCTCTTCCTAGACCTTATCCTCCTTTCCATCTCGTGGAGTCCTATCCCCCCATACTCTTTCGCCTGACTTGGTCTATAGCAGTGATGTATTTTATTAATATAGGAGTGACTACATATTAAAATGATAGGCTCGCTGACCTAATAATCACATAGGCACTCTGACCTCAAAACATATATACAAAGGCACTTTGGCCCAAAACATCTCATCTCACTAGCCTATAAAGCATATGTACATTTACAATTAGTGTTTGGCCTAGGGGTATTACAGTCCTCAACTTCTTCCAGAAAATGTTCGGGTGGTTGATCCCACTTGTATGAAAGCCAAACTCCCTAGAGATGTTGGTTGTTATGACTCCTACAACCTCATCCTTGTTCTCGTCAATGACAAACATCTACTGGTCATCGTTTGGATCTAGAACCATAGTTTTTGTACACTACCACATTGCTTTAATCTTCAACAATGTTTCGATATCTTGTGTCCAAATTCCATAACTATGGTCATTTAGAATCACAAACTCTGGCTTAGAACTCTTAATGTTGTTCTAATGATCTAAACCCAAATTTAATCGACAAGTCAAAACCCTAAGTCAACCTACCAGACATATATGAATTGTATTGAGTGTGTCTAACTGACAACCTTACAACACTTGTTTACCACATTCTAGATCTCAAACCACCAACTATAATACCATGTTGGAGAATAAGAAAATTAGGTATATCAAATTTGCTAGTATTTTAAGAAATAGGTGGTGTTTAAAGATAAAATTGCAACATTTAAGTACAATCGAGCATAGTTCATCATAGATATCACATATTCATGACATCACTTATTCATGTTTATATTGACCCATAAGGCCATCTTATATAGCACTAAGATGTACCCAACTCCTTTTAAGTGAACAAGATGAGGTCCACATAGATTGGTGAGGGAACATAATAATCTCCTTAATTTTTGCCTTGTTCACTAGTTTATTGTTATGTTCTAACTTCCTGACTAGTGGAATGCTTAATTGACCATCTATTTAATTTTTCAATCAACGTTTTTAACTACTATCCTGTCTATCTACAAAAGATAGAGATATGTGATGAAATTTCATCCTAATGTTCCAACAAAGCTAAGCCTAGAAAGTCACTTTCTTCCAAAATTCAATGCTACTCAAACTTATATCTCTATAATAACGATGTTCTCAACTAGAAATTGAGGTACACTAAACACCAATGACCTTTCTTGAGAGCCCCTCTCGCCTAGCTCAAAGTTTTCTCCCACTAGCATTGCATTGAGATAAATCACCATATTTCCTCAGAGCATCATATTGGTGGATCCATACCTTAGAGCTTGAAACTAAGGCCATTTTGTAGTCAAATGCTCCCTCAACTATGAGATCCTCACGATTTTTTTGTCTCTTAGAGATTCACTTGGTTTTCTCCAAACACCCCTATATTATGAGGACCAATACTCTCCCTTTGGGGGATGTATGACCTTTTCCAATAGTGCACCATAGGCAATTTCTCCATAGAAACATTTGATTATGTCTTACTTCTAGTGCTTTGACACTAGAAGGGACCACGGCCAACTCCCAAGCTCACATGATAGAAACACAAAACATTGTAGATCCAATGATTCCCATGACCTCATGCCCAGTACACATTTCTTTATGACCTTTATTTATGACCATGAGTGTTATAAATGCTTCATCAGAGCTTCAAAATTCAATCAAGGAACCTTGTCCATCATGAGCTTCTTCATTATTTTCTCATCCCTCTCCATCAAGAGATTCTTCATTATTTTCCCATCTCATTGCAATGATGCTTTCCAATGGTTTTTCCCTTCTTTTAGGTTTTGCTTATTTTTATGTATTCCTTGAGATGTGTTTTCACCTTTCAAATTTTCTAATGTTTTTCCCTTTTCTTTTATCATATTAAGTTAAATATTGAAAATTGTAACCTTAAATAAATATTAAATCAATAAATATTAAAAGTGATAGCAAATAAATATTCAAATGATCATTCATGTGATTATAACATATTAATAAATGAGACTATCATTTCTTATATCAATGCGGAAATAAGGTGTAATTTTTTTATTATCATTTAATATGAATAAATTAATATAGATACATAGTATATATGTGTAATATGTAAATTTATGTAATGGTTCGTGTAATTGTTTTATTTTAATTGAGTCTATTATATTTTTTTATTGTTAATGTAAATTTATATAACATAACAATAACATGACAACATCTCCCCCATAGTGGGTTGTAGAACACCTCACTACTTATGGGTGCAATAATATCTACAAAGGCACCTAGCCCAGAAACTCAACTAAAAGACCTCCTCCTTGTAATTCACAACACTCAACCACTATAACTAACTCAACACTCAATAAATAGAACTAATCCACACTATTTATTTAAATTCAATAATTATTTATTAGGTTAAATATTATAATGAAAATGAGCACTTAAAAATTACTTTCTTACAATTGATTTAAATATGAATAAATTGCTATAATTATACTTTTCAAAAACTTATGGTTAAAATTATTATTCTCCAAAATTAATGTGACTTCTCTTGAAAATGATAAGATCAAGCTTCCCCATAATTTTCAATTTTCTCCATAATTTGTGATTTGTTATCTAAATTTAATTATTATTTGTGATTTGTTATTTTAATTTAATTATTATTATTATTATTTCAAATATTATATTGAAAATGATAATTTAAAAATTACTTTCTTGTAATTAATTTACATATGAATAAATTGTTATAATTATAGTTTCCAAAAACTTACAAGATAAGAATATCTGTTAAATTTTTTAATTAAAATAAAGTACCAAGGCAAGTGTTTCTCTTCCCTAGGCGCCTAAGGGGGAGAAAGTGTCGAATGTGGGTCCTAGTCATTTAATTTGTGAGATGCAAATTAAAATGTGACTTTATGATTAAAGTGAGGGTGAGTGAAGAGACACCAAATCTCAGCCACCCATCTAATTTAATCTCAACCGTTAGATTAGAAAAATCCTCACCTTCCCTCATGAGGTCGACTTAGGCAAGAGGGCACACCCATTCTTGAGTAGTTGAAGCATTCTTGTTGAGAGAACAAGAGGAGTTCAAGCATTCTTGTTGAGAAAACAAGAGAGAGCAAGAGAGAGGTCGAGCTGAAGAAAAGAGACAACAGTTGCAATTTCTGGGAGTATTGGCATGCATTCCAAGGTTGCCGAACAACATTTAGTGGCACAGAAATTGAGTCTTAGCAGAGTTTTGACACGAATTTCGAGATAGTTCGTGTAGCATTAATTGCTGGGACAGCCGTACAGTTGTACGGATTTCTGGTTCAGAAATCGAGGAGCAAAGCTACATGAATGTCTAGATAAGCTTGTGTAAATTTCTGAAGATGAATATGCTATAAAAGAATTTCTCAGAAGCTCATAAATAATACAAATCCCTCTTTCATTGGTTTTCCCCTTGTGGGTTTTTCCAGGGTCGAAGTTAGACTGAATATCTTTGTGTCTATATTTTCTGAGTTTTGCATATTGCTGATATTTTATTTTTGCATTGAAAACGATGTTCAGAATCCTCATGTTTCGGTTCTGAAGTTTATTCTCTATTAAGTTTTTATATGCTGAAACAGTGTTGAAACTGGAGTTTCAGCATTTAACTGTGGTTGAAAAATCAACGAGACTAAAACTGGGTTGGGGTCTGAAAACTTAACATGGTATTAGAGCTGAGTTGAAGAGAAGCAGAAATTTTAGCAGACAGAAAGTAGGGACAACAGTCACTTCACAGGGCAGATTTTTGAATTTGTGATTTTCAACAGAAAGAGGGTCATGGCTACTGGTTTGAGGGTTGAAGACAGACTTGATGGGGCAACAAATTTTGGTTCTTGGAAGGAGAGGATGATGTTGTTTTTGCAAGAGAATGAGTTGTGGGACATTGTGGAGAATACCACTACTCATCCTGTTGTGGTATCTACTGATGCTACTCTTCTTGCAGCCTATAATAAGAAGAGTATCAAGGCTAAGAGATTTATTCTTGATGCCATCAAGGATCATTTGATTTCTCACCTGACGGGGAAGACTCATGCCTATGAGATGTGGGAGTCTTTGACTAAATTGTACCAGAGTACAAATGAGAACCGGAAAATGGTTTTGAGGGAAAAACTAATGAACATAAAAATGACCAAGGCTGAAAATGTGGTCACATACCTTACTAGATTGACACAGGTGAGGGATGAGCTTGGAGTTGTGGGGGAAGCCATAGCTGATAGTGATCTTGTGAGAACAACATTGAATGGTGTTTCCAAACAATGGG
>ML818976.1:29527-42645 GCA_009831015.1 Picea engelmannii | reverse complement strand
ATATATATATATATATATATATATATAGTTTAACTACCCTTTTCTAATTTGACCTGCTAAATTTCCAACAAAGTTTCTGGATATGGCTCATTCAGGTCTGGAATTTAGTTCGCTGATGTCAAATGTTTGTTCTTGGAGTTTTCCTGTTGATCTCCCGAGTTGCTTGGATGATGTTGTGTGCCTTCTAGTTGATCCAGTCTGCTCTGCCTTGCCTCCATTTTTGTGCGATGTTCCTCTAACTGACTTCTTTGGGTGTAACTCTCGTCTTGGAGCCTCTCTATCATGTGCCTGTGTTGGGACAAAGTTTCGAGTTCAAAGGCCCTGGTGGAGCTGAGTGCTCCAATTTGGATTCTCATCCTACTACATCTGCTGCACTCATCTTCAATTGGGTCCTCGACCCAATGCCCCGAGTCCACTAAGACTCCTTTTCCACTTTGCATTACTGCGTACTTTGATAGCGCTATGAACTGGTTGCAACCACAGACCTTCAACATGAGGATACTAAGGGCGAGAAATTTCAAAGTCCACGGGCAGAGCGAGGTGTTGAAAGAGAAGGAGCGCAGGAGCCAGGAATCCGGTGGGAGGGAGGGCTTAGAGCGGGCTTGTTGAGTCTTCTGGGAGAAAGAAAGGAAAATAGGATGAGAGTTGGGCGAGAAAAACATGGAATAACTAGGAGAGGGAGAGCTTGGGAGGAGATAATCTGAACGCCAAGAAAATGGGGGTATGCAGATAAACTTACCTAGGCCGTTGAACATCTTTTCGAAAGCAGGAGAAAGGAAAGGGTCATTATCTCCCATGTTTTAATTAATGGAATGATCGTTCCAACAAGCTTGCTCGCGAGAATTTTCCTGTGAACAGTACCATCAATCTCTGTGATCCCAGGCTTGGAGGTGTTTCTGACGTTAATTTGGTGAATAAGCTGGCTGGCAGAGCTTTCACACACCTTGTCTGTCTGCTTCTGATCCTTGGTGACATGAACTCCCACGAATGTTGAAGGATGGGACATCTGATCTTTCCACTCTATGATGAAACTGCTTAATCTGTTAGCCACAACTTTTTCTTGAGCGATGGGACTTACCTTGTCTTACCACCTTCCCATTATTATGTTGTCCTGCTCCACATGGTTTAACATTAGCCCCCATCCATCTTTGTTGTCAACATGTCTCCTCCACCTGGTTGTGCGTTCTCTGCAATCCTCGAGATCCACCCCCACGCCCATTTTCACTTCATTGTTCCCTGTGGTTTTGCTTTGGCTAGCGACTCGAGGAGTTCGAGCCCCTCCCCTATCCACATGTTCGTCCTGATTATTTAAAGAAGTGATGAGACACCTCCTAGCTCCTCCCCTGGATTTTCCAGATTGACGCTCGGTCATATGATGCATCAAAACAGGGGGGTTGAAGTTTCCACTCCTTCCATGCCTAAGGTTCCAGGCATTTTCCCAATGGTTGCATTCGCCATTTTATCTGCTTCTTTGTTGTGTTCTCTCATAATATGGTATAAAGTTATCTTGATGTCCTGTGAACCAACTCTTTTTCTGTCAATTATATGTTTTAGGCTTAAATCTCTTGGCTCGGTCTCGTGGACCATCATTCTTATTATATTTTTGGAGTCACCAAGGGCGTTTAGATCTCAAATTTGCTTAGTTTGAGCAAGTTGAATGCCTTTTAGCAATGCATAAGCCTCAACTTTGTTGTTAGTATCCATCTCGAGATTCTAATGATAATTTATAATTCTTTTTCCTCTGAGCTCGAAGAGAACCGCCTACACCTGTCTCCCGTGAGATGTGAACCAACACTATTTTACATTTAAAATATTATATAAACAAACTCAATACAATGTAGTTAATAATTAAAAATTTCACATTTAAATTAATTTACACATCTACCAAATAATAAACACCATTCTACAACGTATCTACATTTACATGTTGCTCTCCAACTAATAAACATTTACCAACCAGTAAAGAACATTATCATTTTAATAAGCATTTACCAAACAATGAAGACCATCATTGTAATCCTCCGTCATTTAATATGATCATCAATAAATATTTCAAAAGTTATGCAAGATATTTTCACATTAAAAAGCATATTCATTGGTCATTTAATATGATCATCATTAACCCCATAGGTATAGACAACCGGTGATGACTCTTTGTTAATTCCTCTAGTCACAGAAAACAAATTTAATATTTAATTATTTGTTTTTATGAAAATAAGATTTTATATTTTATTATTATTTATTTTCATTAAAATTTAATTTAGTAGAAAATAAAAACATATTATTTTATTATTATTTATTTTCATTAAAATTTAATTTAATAGAAACTAATAACGGAGATTTTACACTACAGGACCTAATTATAAAGCCATTAAACCATGACCCGAATAATAGATGCAATTGCCCTTGAGTGAGGAACTAAAAGATATATAAAATTAGATAAATATAGAAACACATGAGCCTACCTTGTTCATGGTACCATGTTGGTATGTCTTGCATATCAATCGGAGCTATCTGAATCTGGCTAACACCCTGCATTTTATTTTCAATCGTTTCAATCAATGGATAATTATATTTCATATGCAATACAAAACCCACCAACACAAAACAGGGGATCAGCAAGATAAAAACCTTGATGTTCCTGGCAATCCAAACTCGTTGCGGATATAGGCATATCACACTGATATACAATCTGCAAAGCCCAGATCAAATTCAGGATTTAATCTCTAAATAAAGTATGATACAATACACATTTAAACAGAAAGTGATAATTAAGTTTAATAATTAATAAAAAAAAAGGAAGTAACAATAAAAATTAAGATAAACACCTGGTCGTTCCATCAAACAATGTAGGAGGCTCTGATTTGGAGTTGAGAGTTGTGGAATTATATCGCTGCAATCGAGCAACACGATTTTGGTAAATCCAGTACAAGTTTGGATATGATAAAATCAAACAATGCAGTGATTTATACTTACAGTGCTGCCATGTTAACCTAGAGAACTACAGTTATATAAATATGTCTGCAAAACAAATGTCAAAAGCTTAGTGTCCCATTATCTGTGGAAGAATGAACGAATACTACAATCTCCCAATAACGAAATCAAATGCAGGTTCGTGCGCATACGACAGCAGGTTCATGCGCATACCTACACCTAACATGCTACTTTAAGCCTATCTACATGTTTTGAACGATGTTGGCTAAACGTTTTATCTTTTGGATTTTTTTGTCGGAATTTGGCTATGTAAATTTGGAAAAAATGGCTATTTTTTATTGTTTAAATTACATTTCTGAATACATAAATAGATTCAACCTATTGAGAACCCTTGACGCACTTAGATTATACACCAAATGGCTGCATCTAATCAGCAAGAAGATCGAATCAAACTACTCTCAACTATATTATGGTATGAAAGTAATTTATAATCAGTTCATGAGCTATTTTTTTAACTGAAATCCACCAAAAATCAAATGAATGTTATCTGTATGTTACTCTTAGATCGTACAGTTCTAAAATTGGGGAGGTTGGCTTGATCCACCCCATTGCCTATATAGAAAATAGGCCTCTATAGAAAATAGAAAATAATCAGAATTAGACAAGGGAGAGGTGAGATTAGAGAGGGAATAGAGATATAAAAATATTGTTGAAGCACACTGTTGTTAATTCCTTTTTGTAGCTACTGAACCTTTTAATGAGAATATAGGAGTGTTGTTGCTGACCATTGTGCGTTTAGTGTTGTAGCTTCTTAGGCAGCATGACGTCGGTTTGGAGGACCCACCAACTTGGCCCACGCTCCTTTGTTTTCCTTGCTCTATAGCATAGCTTAATAGTGCTTGTTAGAGTGTAGTTTGCTTTTCTTTGATTTCATATACCGTGTGTTTATTGCTCATTTCATTAATTATTTTCATCACTTATGCTTTGTTGCTTGTTTGCAGAAGTGAGATCCCTCACTCAAGGGCTGAGAGACACATTGTAACTCTTTGTCTATTGCATGAAGACTCTTAAGTGAAAGATTGTAACATGTATGTGTGAAAGAGGTTCTGTGTTGACACCCCAATGATCACACATCTCGTAGATTTAATTTGTTGTTTACATTTACATGCATTTTAGTTTAGTCATTTTCATAGATTTAAATGCAGTTGCAGAACCAAAGATATTTGACAAATTACATTCATTAAAAGTACAAGAACATTTGTCTTCATTATCAATGAAAGATCGTACTATAGGTTGGTTGAGTGTAGTTGATGGATAGGATGTATGGCTGGCATAATCATCTTTATTTGCGTCGAGAGTTTACTTGCATTTTGATTCCAGTTTGAATTTTGAAATAGTTTTCATCATTTCTGGGATAATATAGGATATGATTTAATCCTGCATTTCCTGTGCTTGCATCTCGAAGTCTACAAACTCCTGAATTGATGATTTAAATGTCAAAGATTTATGTATATAAGTAACCCGACAACCACTTTGTACCATCAATTATTTGGTATCCTCTTATATTTGACTCATATGTGTCCTAATATTTCCTTTTTTGTTGGTCATGTTGCCCAATGTGTGCAAACACTCCATGAAATTCATTAGAGGGAAACAAAAGGAATACTTTGATTTGTTTGGGGAACAATTCAGTTTGGGATACATTACGGTTTAGAGGAGATCCTTTGTTGGTTTGTTTCATTGATTCAGATTGGGCTGGTGACCCTGATTATTAAAAGCCTAATGTAGGTTATGTTTTCATCTTTGTTTTCAGACTAGCCTTGGTTCCAAACCTGTCACTTGGGCTTGTAAGAAATTACAGGAGATTTCTCTTTCTTCTGCAGAAGCAGAGTACCATGCAACAATTAATGCAAGTTAAGAAGCCTTAAGGCTTCGACAAATCCTTTCAGAGTTTGGCTTCCAACAACAACATTTGACTACCCTCTGGTGCGATAATCAGAGTGTCATCATTGTCAAATACATAATTCAACATCAGCACAACAAACACATTGACCTATGCATGCACTTCATTTGAAATCTCATTCGTAATTGATTTATTGAAGTGCTTTTTTCCCCTACAAATGATCAAGTTGCACACATTTTCACAAAGTCTCTTATAGAAGTGAAGTTTTCCAATCTTTGATCTATATTAGGAGTTCAAGAAGTTTTTATTAAGGGAGGATAGGCTCTAATTCCTCCTTCCTTCTCCTATTGTATCACCTTTGTAATTCCTTTAGTCCTATCCCAAGTTGTTCTTAAGGGTGGATGTTAGGATATTTAGACACTTAGGAGTTAGTTAAGTCCAAATTGTCTAATGTTATTTAGGTAAAAGTGTGTTTCTTAGTGTGTTTATTTTGTATACATTAGTTGATGAGAAATAAAGACTCACACTAAACCAATAAGGAAATCAAAGACAAATTTAAGAAAGAAATAAATGACAATCACACATAATACACAAAGATTTTACCCTGGAAATCCAAAATAAAAAAAAACCAACATTCCTTGAGCATCTTTCTCTCTTGTTGTGTTATTCATTAATTGAATAATGAGTTACATGACTAACCTTGGTATATACCTAAGACAAAATCGCCATCATACTCTATTTCTTTACACAAGAACAACCTAGCAGCCAATTTGTCTTACATCTACATGACTAGTAACCCTTTGTTAAAGATTAGCATGAACATCAACTTGATACGATTACAACATGCCTTATTTACAGGCTTTACAAAATGCAAAACCCCAAATCATAGTGCCCAAGAACAATTAAATATCCACACAGATGATTGGCTACAAATCTCAGGATTCTATTACAATAAACTTCAGTCGGTTTACTAGACAAATACCAGTCAACCTCCAGTCGGTCTTTAGTCAGTTGCCACTCGATCTCATGTTGACCTTCTGTTGACTAACCTTTCGAATTCATGTCGAACACTTCGACTTCGAATTCCCTGTAGATCACTTCAACCTTCGATTTAACCATCGAATCAACTTAACTCGTTAGTCAACTTATCACTCAATCAATCCACCTCAACTAGACAGTTGGATGACTATTCTTTCACTGCAAATAATATAACAACCCAACATCAATATGCATTTATAGTTATGTAATCCAATGTTCACGATATTCTCTGTACATAGAGTGATCTAATGGCTCATATTCTCCTCAATCTTAAAGGATATATTGATCCATGGCTTAGCACTCGATTGGTCCATGATATCTATTTAAAGATCATAGAGGTTCATTTGTTGATGATTGATTGTGAGAAACTCTCTTGTAAAATATTTTTATTTTATATTAATATATTATGCCTCAAGTGGCCACGTTGGTTGGGGTCATGGACTATTTCCCTCTTCGAGGGTTTTAACCATGTAAAAACATCATTGTATTGATCTTTGATATGGTTGTGTGAGTGATTATTGAATATGCTCATCATGTGTGGGAATACCCTATTTTTTCTAACAGATTAGTTCCTTTGAATGTTGAGAAAAACACGAGCACCACACACAAGGTATGAGGAAGAAAATGAGACTAGGAAAATTACTCTAATGGAGAAGTGTGTTCTGACACTGATACACTAAATTTATCTCTCAACAAACTCACTCACATCACAGGGCTCAATACTTAGCTATCAATGCGTAATTTCACTTTGATGATTGAAATGGTAACATAAACAAATACTTATGGATG
The DNA here is from genome assembly GCA_009831015.1 of Picea engelmannii. Taxonomy (NCBI): domain Eukaryota; kingdom Viridiplantae; phylum Streptophyta; class Pinopsida; order Pinales; family Pinaceae; genus Picea; species Picea engelmannii. The sequence continues at coordinate 35,981 of ML818976.1, read as the reverse complement.
AATTAGACACAATATTGCCAAATCAGATTATGACTTGGATTGTATAGAGAAAGAAATTAAAGGAAATAATATGATTGGAAACACACAAATATAAATATTATAGAGAGCACAACACTATAGTGAAAACCAAATTCTATTAATAAATGAAATAAGAAAATATTGTGAAATGCAAATCAATACAAACTAGCTAGAATAGTGGTAGCTATTCTCTAAAGAGAGAGGTGTCGGCTATTATATTTCGTAAGAATGCCATTAAAAGAGGTTGAAATGGTATTTTAATGCAAAGTACTAAAAACTAAAAGGAAAAAACCTTAAATATCCAAACCCCAACCCTAGAATATGAAGCCGTAGAAGGAATGTGGGACCCAAGGAATCTAGTTCATATGTCAACTTGTCAGGGTTATAACTTTCGTATACAAACTCTGTTTGTGATGCAAAATACCCCATTGGAAATATCTCGAGGATAATAAAAAAATTAAATCAAGGATTAGGCATTCCATGGAAACCATAATTTGTTGCAAGGCCAAAAAAACATTGTTTAAGGCCTAAAAAATACAATAGAAGTTTGACACCTAAAAAATTGAAGAAAATTTGCCAAGATGGGGAATCGTTCTGAGTCAATCGAAGAGGTGGGTGGCCACTAATATCCACCTAGATCAATTGTCCCCAATTAGGAATAAATGTTCCCCATTGTATTAAGTGCCCCCATCAAATGGTGAAACTTCTACTGAATCTAACTCCTAGTGAGCCTCTTTCCTTGGTGAAGAAATTGTCCTACTTTGACAACCAAATAGAGTTGTATGTTCTTATAGAAGATTCCCTTCATATTGGTGTCCATGATCCGGTCCACTATAGCCTAATTAATGAAGCAAGGTTTGATTTCTATAGGTTCCAAATTCTTAGCCACCTATGAGGTGTCCAATAGAGGTGGAAAATATGGCCGAAACAACTCCAGATTAAATACTAGGTGTAATCAAAGGAAAGGGGGAATACTCAATTCAAAAGAATTATCACCCACAACCTTCATGATGGTGTAAGGTAAATATCTAAGTGGTATAAGCTTCCTTTGGGGACTTTTGAGGAAATATTTTTTCAAATGAAACCACACCTTATCACCAACCTGAAACTTGTGTGGAACCCGATGTTGGTCATGTCACTACTTGTACTTGGCATTAGATTTCTATAGGATATCATGAACCTATTGTTGGATGTGATGGATCCATTCAACAAATTTGGTTTGTCTATCTACCTTGGTATTATCATGGGGGGACTCTTCCTATGTAGATGCAATGGGCATAGCTATATCAATGGGGGTAAAGGACCGAAACCCCAAGCACACTTGAAAAGGGTTGTGGCCAATAGAGTTGTGGAGGGATATATTATATATATGTTGAACATATGGAAGGATCTCATCCCATGTACTTGGATTCTTAGAGTTGTACATGCACAAGATATGTAAAATCATCCTATTGACAACCTCTATTTTCCCATCTGTTTGGGGGTGGAAGGCAATCAATTTGGTTAGTTTGGTGTCCATCAGAAACTACAGGCTCGACTAGAAGGTACTTAGGACCCTAGTATCTATGTTTGAAATAATGGTCTATGGTATCCAAAAATGAACCCCAAAACAATCAAATAAGATATTAGCATTGCCTTCTTCTATGACACTCTTCTTGCATAGTGCCAATATGTCCATCTTAGAGAATCAATCGACAACCACAATCACATAATTGTTACCATCCTTGGTGAAGGGAAAACTTAACATGTAATCCATGGAGACTAACTCCGAGGGCTTGTTTTGGGTAGGTAGAAGAGTGTACAACCCCTTCTACTTAATGGTATGTTTAGCAATGGAATAGGTAGTGCATGATCTAATATACCTGCTAACGCCATGTTGAAGTTTTGGCCAATAAAAATACTTATGAACTCTTACTACTATCTTCTCAAAACCAAAGTGGCTTACCACCAAACTATAATGTGCCTCCCAAATTAGTTTTGCACATTCACTTGAAGGAACACAAATATAACCCTAATAGCACAAAAATGCATCCTAGATATGAAAGTTTGGAACTTATTTACTTGTGGTTTGTGTCTAATATGTAGTATAAATTAGGGTCACTACCATACAATTTGGGCCACCTGGAGTTCTCATGCCCATAGGAGTTCAGAAATATAGTTAGTGCCAAAACAGAGGGTTGAATGAGACAATATGCAACATGGATTCTACTACCTTTCTTCTACTTAATGTTCAAGTGGAATTATTGCAATTACATGGACCAATTCCAATGGCAATCATTTTGTAACTCTCCCTATCTTTACATGAATTGTAGAGGCTTATGATCAATGTGGATGATCGTTTCCTTTCCTCGAATATAATGCGTACATTGTCAACATGTTTGCACAATGGAGTACATATTCTTTTCATAGGTGGGATACTTGTGAAAATAATTAGAGAGTTTCTCACTGTGATAGATTAATGGATGTCCATGTTGAGTGAGAATTTCACTGATAACAAAGTCAAATGAATTTGTCTCAATCTCGAATGGTTGTTGCAGGTCTGGTCGAGTGAAGGATGGTGCAAAGAAGAGGTGGCATTTAAGATCCTTGAATACTTTATGGTGTGACTCAGACTAGGAACACTTGGATTTATCTCCACCCTTGGTCACTTGGATTAAGGGTCAACCTATATGAGAGAACCCCAACACCAAACTATGGGAGAGGTTGGAAAGGCCCAAGAATATGCAGAGCTTTATTAGAGTCATTGAAGCTAGCAAATCATGAATGAATTGGATCTTGTCTAGGTACACATGCTCCCCATGTTCATCCATGATGTATACTAGATTCTAAATTCTATGCATGGAAAATGAGCATTTCTCCAGATTGGCATAAAAATTTTGTTGTCACGGGGTGCTCAAGATATTTTGAATGTGTTGAAAATGTTTTACTCTGGTTATTCTTAAGATGATTATGTCATCCAAATACATGAACAAAAAAATATTTTGTGAATGACTGCAATATATCTTCCATCATCCTCATGAATTTTGTTGGAGAATTATTCGATCCAAAAGGCATGAACAACCACGCAAAAGGACTTATTTATACTCAAGGGGGGTTTTCCACACATCTATTTTTTCAGTCAAGACACGGTGGTATCCTAAATTTAGATCAATATTACTAAATAGCTTAACGTCCTTATCCTGATCATGAAGATCGTCAATCCAAGGGATCAAGTATAAGTTCTTGACGATGATTTTGTTTAGGGATATATAATAAATATGGAGTTGCCATGTCCCATATTTGTTCTATAGAAAAACAATTGGGCTCCAACAAGGTGAGGAGCTTGGTTGACTGTGTCCCTTTTGGATGAGATATTTAATTTGATGTCTTATTTCCTCATTATCCAGAAGAGAGAATCTGTATATTGGGCCATTAGGTAAAGGATCACCAAGTATCAAGTCAATTGAATGTTTGACCTAGAGCTTTCAAGGCACTGTCATGGGTGAARTGTAGATATCTCTGTATTCCTCCACAATCTTGTCCACCTRCTTCTACTATGTAGAGGGGCCCTGTGCTGAGGTGGTGGTGGTTTCATAGTGAAATTCCATTCACCTTTTGACCAAACCATGAAAATGAMAAATTTTCTAGTTTTAGAGATTACCTTTTGGCATTACTTTGTCGAGATAAAGGAAACTGCAGTAGTTGGAACTACCTTTGGTACCCTAGAGAGCTAGACTCCCAAAGTAACAATGACACTACAAGGCCTAGACTCATAAATATAATGATGTTTCGACATATAGGGTTGTACTAAAAAAACATCAAAAACTTCAAGTCGAACAACAACACACAATATCTTATATTTGAAGGATTTGATGCTATAGAACATGTGACATTGTTGGTTGATGTGGATGTCTCGTCCCTGGTTCAACCAACCGATGGTGTATGGTTTGGGGCATGTTTTTCTAAACAACTTAAATCTCTTGATGACCTTAGTCAATATTAGGTTATTTTGGCTACTGCAGTCAACAATGAAATGTAGTGGAGTCTCCTTCACCCACATCTGTGAATGAAAGAGGTGCTCCCCCTCCTCAGGAACCTTTGACTCTTTTGGTTGGATATTTTTGGTTGAGATGGTATAACTGAGTTCTGTATTAATGATCCGATTTCCCTTCTCCTACTCTAAATAAGAGTCTGAGCCATAGTCCAATTTTTTTTCTTTCATCTTGGCCAAGAATGATTGTTTCAAGCGACATTCATCAGTGTCGTGCCAGGGGATTTTGTGGAACTCACACCACTTTCTAGTGTCCTTCTTAGAATTGTCATTATGATTATTTCCTTGTGGCTTGGAATGGTTTTCTTGTTTTCTATACTTTCTCTATCCATTTTTATATGAGTTAGGACCACCTTTACCATGCTTCCCTTGTCGGTTTTTAAGCATTAATTGCATTCAATTTCATATCTGAAAATTACTTCCAAGTGACCTCAAACAATAAACTAGGGCTATTATCACTGAATAATTTTACATTGAAATTATGACATAAAATTATAGTGGAATAACAAAGATTAGAGAGAAATCATCCATGTACAAGTGACATGAATTTTATCCAGTAAAATTTTCAGATTGAGAATCACGAGGACAAAAACCAGTTAAGTTATCAAAATTACAACTTCAACAAAATTTTAGAAAATATTCCAACTTACAAATCTTCTGCAAATCCTAGCTGACATCACCTGTACAACGGTTGACGTCACCCTGTACAACTCCTGACATCACCTTACAATTCACATGTGCGAATATCTTTGCGGTTGTACGGTCCACACATGTCATACAACCTGCAATAAATGCATTGTATGGTATGCACATGTTATTGTCTGTTGTTGTACAATCACACGTGTGGTACATAATGTATGACTCCACACGTGCAACCTCTTCCTCCTCTCTCCTCACATGTGTGGCTTCTCTTCCTTAGCTAGAAAACTAAGAAAGAAAGACCAGAAACCTTAGATCATATTTTCCCAAGTGAAGAATTACCTTGCTGAAATTGCCCCCCCAATCTCCTTGGCAAGGGTGCTTACTCACTCATTCCAACACCATAATGAAAAGATAAGATGTGTGGTGCCTCCTCACATTGACTATCCTTTGATAGGAGTCTAAAAGTAATTTTAGGATCCCCTTCTAAACTCAACGTTAAATTAGAATTGTTTATTCCTCCAAGTGGGTGCCAAGTCCCAACAATAAAAATTCTAAACCCCAACTCTACATAAAAGGGATTTTCACAAAATAAAAATGCAATGCGAGTGCCAAAAAATATCCCACATGCCCGACACCATGGCCAATATGAGAATAACTCCCTGATGCTACAAAAAAATCAACGCTCCCTCTTAGCAAGGGAGGTATTCTCCACCACTCCTAGCTTGTCTCTGAAGTAGACAAACTTCCCCTTCACTAGGGGTTTGGTGAGAATATTTGCAATATCCTTCATCATGAATTTTGAATCCAAATTCATCTTGAAACTGGAAATGATCTTCTCTGCTCTCGTGAGGAACATATAATCAACACACAACACCAATATAAGAGGATCCTCACCAAGATGTATGAGATATAGGTTGGGATCTTCTTCACTCTTGGTGAAGCACGTGCTTTGCAAATAACCATCGATCCTCGAGTACCATGCCCTGGGCGCCTGCTTGAGTCCATACAAATATTTCTTCAACCTACAAACATGGGAATCCCTCCCATGTACCTCAAATATCTGAGGTTTATCTATGTACATCTCTTCCTCAATCACACCATTGAGGAATGTTGTCTTCACATCCATCTAATATATCCTCCACCCCATAACCGAAGCAAGAGAAATAGCATCCCTGATAGAAGTATACCTAGCGACTGGAGACAAAATATCTTCATATTCCACTCCCTCTTTCTGGGAGAACCCTCTTGCCACAAAACTCGCCTTTTACTTCTCGATGCTACCATCTGCAACATGATTAATCTTATAAATCCACTTGGAAGTCACCACAGACTTCCCTTCTTCTCTTAAAACTATGTCCCATAAATCATTCTTCATGATGGACTGATACTCCTCCATCATAGCATCCTTCCAAACCTACTGGCATGTTGCCTCCTCAAAATTGGAAGGCTCGAAATTGATGATGCTACTCATAAGTGCCACATATCTCGAAAACCTCTATGGAGGTCTGCTCTTCCTGAAAGTTCCCTTGGGGGTCGCATGCCTCTCTGCATCTCTCAATGTATCCTAAAGCGATCTAGGCCTCATGTCATCTTCAATAGGAGGGTATACTAGATCCACTGACTCCTCCTCATGCTTTGAAGGTTGAACCCCTATATTGGATGGGCCTATACTCTCCTCAACCTTCGAAGCCTCCTGCTCCTCACCATATGTCTCTACTGTGGTCTCTCAGGACCTCCTGAAATCCAACTTCTCCTCAGACATGA
>ML818976.1:9093-22086 GCA_009831015.1 Picea engelmannii | reverse complement strand
ACATTCAATGAAAGATAATTCTATTTCTAACCACTTTGAGTTCTCTCTACAACATGCTAAGGTGAAGGAGATAACTGGTGCCAATTATAATGGTGGAGTTAAAAAGATTCTACATGAATCTAGGTGATATTTTCTTCTTAGAAAATTCAGATTGTTACATAGATGTTTAGATTAGAGAAACTGCATTGCCATAGGTCTTGTGACAAATGTTGATGAAAATGATTTTATTGAAAGGAAACTTCTGAGATATTTCTCATTTGGTGAAGGAATTGGTGTTTCCTTGTGATGTTTACTCATCAGAGTTAAGTTTTAGCAACCTTGTATCTTAACCAATGGAATTTTTGTGGATTTCAATAAAATTTCAATCTTAAGTGTTGAAATCATTAACACATTTTAAGGTTCAACAACATGAATCAACCACAATGGAAACATTTAGTCCATAGGAAACACGGTGAATCTAGTCCATCGATGTTCTTTAGAGCCAAATTATATTTCCAAGGGAATAATTTAAAATGTTCTAGAAGGAGAGGTGGTGCACTTTGCAATACTAGATGGTAATAAATTTGGAGTTTTAATCCAAAAAGACTTCATCCATTTGTGAGAAATGTTGTTTATTAGAAGGATCTCTTTACAAATGACCTACAAACCACTTGGTTGACTTTAGTGATGCCCCTTAATATATAATATTAAAAGAAAATGCAAAGAAAAATAGTGTCTTAGAAAGAATTTGAAGCATGTCCTATGTAGATGGTGTATCCACCTATGGATATTGTATATTGTGTTGATATAAAAATTGTGACAACAAGGCCATACAATCTTGTAAAACATCAAATTAGGGGTGCATCTTTTAAAAGGAAGTTGAGTACAAAATCTATAGAGACATTCAATGAAAGAGCATTCTATGAATGGGCACTGCATCCCACTGTAATGATTTTTGTATTTCTCAAACTCCATTTCAGTCAATGGTTGAGAGTCATAATAAGGTGTATCTCATGAATGAAAATTCAAGAAGAGACTTTGTTTTAAATTCTCTGGCATTAAATGACCCTATTGCAAGTCAAGGAGAAATAAATAAGACAACTCTACTTACAATGAAGTTTGACATAGTAGATGTATGCCAACATGTATAGTTTCAAGATTATGGAATAAAAAGAAGAACTTTTTATCACTATAAAAATATGTTTATAAATGGTGATTTGAAGGAAATGAATGAAAATAGTAGATTATAAAAACCTAGATTGAATAATATTGCAACAATAGTTAATATTAATAAGATTGTGGAACAACATTTAAGGCCCCACATCTAACACATTCAATATGTCAATATGGAACACGGGCACCTCTCAAATTATTTCCATCAACTATGACCGAAAATTCACTTTGCAAAATGGCTAACAAGGACATCCAATAGACTGGTCTTCCTCTAGTGTTATAATCCAGCTTCAACAAAGTAATAAGAAATAATTTTCTAGATGTTGCAATCATGAAGACCAACTTCTTTGCAAGGTGTAATGATTGTATTTCAATCATGAAAAAATTTAGCACCACCACTAATCCAATTGAAGTAGAATGGTTGCAAGCAATTCAAACAACCCATAATAACTATATTTCCAGTTATTTCCATATGTACTATGCCTAGATATTATCTTCAGAGGAGACTCCAAGCACTTACTTTAGCATTGTTCATGACAATATAAATAAGTCAAAGACTTTGTTAAAAGGAAAAGGATATTATTAATGTCACGAATCTCCCCATTTTATTGATTGGTATTCTTACACATGGACACAAGATTGGGGGCCTTGGCCACTTCAGTCTTTCCTTATAAAAGATGGATTCAAAATTCAACATGACTTCATTGGGTAATTGTCTAAAGGGTTTTGAAGAATCAATGGTGGATCGATATGGGTTTTTTTTACAAGAGGGGAAAATCAAACCACCCATTGAATGAGTTTCTATTACAATATACGTCTTATGAAAAATATTTGTCCTTTAGATAAGATGACATGCAAGCACCTAAGCTAAGTATTGATAATAAAAAAATTTGTGGGTTAAATAGAAAATTCCAACTAGTATTATTGCTGCAAATGGATAATTGTGTAGACGATAACAAAAATCAAGATGTGTTTTCATTTTTATCCCTTTTTAACATAAAGGAGGGTGTTTGAAACTGTTGAAGTTAGTTTCCTCTTTGTGGGACATAGACATGAAGGCATAGATAGACTTATGGGAGGTTATCAGCTAAATTAAAGCCAAAAGATATATATTTCAATACTACAGATGATGGACAATTATAGGATATGTGAGGATCACCATTCCTATGTCTCATATTTAATTGATGAATTTTTTGACTTAAAGATATTTGTGAAACCATATCTTTTGGATGATAACTCCAAGATAATTGGTATCAAAAGATGTCAGTTCTTCAAATTTTAGTGCAATAATTGCAGGCTAGTTATGCAAATATAAAGACTTGATTTGGGAAGAAAAGTGTAACCTCCTATTAATATGTGGAATTATTTTCCTAATAGAAACACAAACTTACCTATGGGGCAACCTCAATTATTAAATCTAATGGTAAGGATACTTTCTAATATGGATGAAATACAAAAAGGATTAGAAACACATATTTCATTCTAGAAGAAAGGGATTGATAAGCAAGGGGAATAACATTGACATCCCAAGATAATTTAGTGGGAGACTATATATAAATCTATGGACACTCCCTTTATAAGAATTGAGCACCCAACATATAATTTCTAGCCATCCACAATGCAAGAAATAAGAAACAATGCTCATATAAAGTTCTTGAATCAATTTGTGGAAGCATACTTAAGGGGGAATGTCCATACGATTAAGGATTTGTATGTTGGAACTCTATGTAACTAGACTAGAGATCCATTCTCTCCAAAGAATGATGTTGTAGAGGACAAATGATCATAGTACAATCACCAGAGCAAGATTGTGTGATATGGGTGGGTAGGGAAAAGATAAGTGCTTGCTGAGATGAAGATGCTACTATTGAGTCTTACAAAGTAGACATTCAATGGTGGAAGCAAATTGGGACATCAAAGGTAAACACAAATTTGTATAAAAATTGTTTAAATAAGCATCGGGTTGCTAGTTTGGAAAAAAATATTTCCATTGATGTTAATAACATCATATACCAAGGGAAATATGGACATGAACGAAAATAAAAATAAATGAGAAAGGTCTTGCAACAATTAAGGCATGATAAGGACATAATGAGCATAATGTTGAGAGTGGGAGTGATGATAAATGTGACTTTATTTGAGTGGTGTTGCTTTAAATACTTATGAAAAAGTACAACTTTGGAATGCAATGATTATTTCCACTTGTTTTTATTAAATTACTACATCTTTTCAATATTGATATATTTAGCAATGGGTCTCATAGTGATATTATACATGCACATACAAAAATATTATGTTGACAACTATACATTAACCTTGGATTTATATATTATATACACATTAGGAAAAAAAAAAAAACATATTGTAAAAATTTCACTTCAATATTGAAATCTATTTTTTTTTTTTTTCAAAATTCACATTCTTGGAATAAAAAATTCACACTTTTGGAATCAAAATTTTTACTTTTTGGGTTCAAAATTATTCAAAATTGACACTTTTGGAATTGAAAATTACATTTTTGAAAAYCAATAGTGAMCCTTTTAGAATATAGTCGTTAAGGGAATTTTGAGGTGAAAAATGTGCCTTAAAACAAAAAWTGTACTATCAATATCAACTTAAAAAAAACCAATAGGATTCAAGATGATGATGTCAACCATAAGGGTAAATAGTTTTGGACGAAAAGAAAGAAAGCTACTTTTTTTCTTGTATTTTYGACTTATCTCCCTATAGGTTTACTCAAATTCCAAGTGTAGGAACTCAATGGATGTGGAATTAAATCCCACATCCATGGAGTACCCACTTTGCATACTTTGATATACCCACAATGAGATATACATGAAAAGAAACACAATTTTCCGTGTATTTCTAGTATATCTCATTGTGCGTTTTTAATCTATGTTTTTCCTTGTTATTTCAAATTTAATGAAATTGGGGTTAATACATGACACTTTGATATGCTTCACAGTGTTTGAAATAGAGATTGAAGAAAGAGTGGTCAACATTCACATACCATGACCTAGGGCCCTATTTTAAACCATATAAGGATCTCTTCAATAGGCACACAAGACTGCCATCCTTCTCAAAACTGGGGGGTTTCTTCTTATAAATCTCTTCAATGAGATCACAATGTAGAAAAACAATTTTGACGTCCATATGATCACCTCCCATCCAAAATGAGTAGCAAGTGAAAGAATCAATGGAATAGAGTTCATATTTATAACTGGTGCAAAGGTCTCAATGTAGTTGATGCTTATTTGATGAGAAAAAACCTTAGCCACCAAAAAAATCCTTACGTCTTTCAACAACACCTTCAAATGTGAATTTGATCTTGTAGACCCATTGACATTTCACTACATCATTTTGAATCCATTGAGGAACTAAATTCCATATGTCATTCTTCATTAAGGAATGATATTCATCAACCATAGCATTCTCAAGATTCAAGTCAACCATGTGCATCTACATATGTATTTGGATCACGTGTATCTTGCACACACACTTAGAACAACAATATGTTGTTTCTAACTTCTGATTTCTCTTGAAGCATTGATGTCTCCTGCATCAACTCTAGCATCGTCAATTGTATTAGTAGTTGTTTGGGAATACAAACTCCTATTAATGTTGAATGATTTCATATATTAAGACAATAAGTTTTGGACTGAACAATGGTCCCAAAGATTTTAGTCAATTCTGATAAAGGTTAACAATGGGTTGAGTCAGATAGTACAGTTAAGTGACTAGTTGAATATCTAGTGAAGAAACCAGTCAATCAATAATTCTCTATAATTTCCAAAATATTCAACGCCTTCATGCAAGTTAAGATCACTTATCTTTTCTTCCTTTCTTTATGGAACAATTCATGGTATGCACATTTTTTTTACTCTTCCCAAATCTCTATAAGTGGGTCATTGTATTTGTATTTCATACATCATCTTTCTTTCTAGTGAGTTAGTTGGTTGATGAGTATAGAATACAGAGATACCATTACAAAAATATGATGTTTCACTCCTTGATCTACATTTCTTTTTTCAGACTCTTGATCTTGGGTTGTTTCATAACCATTACAATCTTATATCTATAGCTTATTATAAAGGAAGTTTTGTAGCATGGTTTCATTCCTAAATCTCTCATGGTATCAGAGCCTAAGATTTTCTAAAGAAAAGTTCCATTGTAGGAGTATTTTCTCCTTGTTGAGTATTTAATTCTCTTATATCTCTTTTTGATCTAGAGAATCTCAACTGCAGGAGAAAGATCAAATTATATGGGGGTTCATTATGGTTTGATTTGCTGGTATGTGCCTTAGTAAATATCCAGAAGTATGGCTTATGCTACACAAATTCAAGCAACTTGAATTGCCAACCCACCTAGTCAATTCATGGATCAATTTGTTGCTAACAATTTCATGGAGATCACTAAAAATATTCACTCTTCATCTATTCTATTCAATCACCTATTTCCCTATGGAATTCCTCAATATTGTTGCTAAAATTTGAATGGGCGAATTTGTGTAATTCTTCATTGGCACTGGCAAATTCTGCATGCAAGTTTTAGGATAATTTTTTAACACTGTGAATTCCATTTGCAGCTACAATATATCTATAGCCACTACTATAGAAAATCTACAACCATTGTGAATTGTGTTTGTAGCTACAATAGATCCATACCAATTGCTACAATAGATCTGCAACCACAATGAATTCCATTTGCAACTACAATAGATCCATAACCACTGTTACAGTGGATCTATAGCCACATCAAGCCATTTAACAACCTCTATTTTTGCAGTTGTATCAATTGGAAACATATTGATAATGGATTAAAGTCAAGTTCCCCTTTTTAATCCCTTAAATTACTTCGAGTCAAAATCAAAGATGTTGATTTTCTGAGAAGAAAAGGCATGTTTAGAATCATGATAGTAAGTAAAGTTGGACCTACACCATACGTTGAAAATTCAAAGTGGTTTAATATATGTGATAAGGCCTATGGTTTATTATGTCTCTTTGCATCCTTCGATCTTCTTTTCCACATTGAATCTACAAGTTTACCCAATCAAATTTTAACTACTTTGAAAGGACTATTTGGGACACATCACATGTTAATAAAACATGGATAGGAGAATGAGCTCAATAGTTGTAACGTCCCCCCAGCTTAACCGAGGAACAACACTTGCAGAAAATACACCTAAATTTGGAATTTTTCTGCTAACTAAATTCTTGTAGCTTACCAACTACGAATTATACACAGATTTAACCATTGCATATACCAATTATTTAAAAGAAGCTACATCATGCTAGCAACATTAATGCCACCTCCTCACAGAGACAAGCCATGCACACAACAACCTTTTTACTATGTGCGACAACTATTCACAATGTGCATGTAACAAGATGTGTACTGCGCACGACAACTATTCCCAGCACGTGCGACAATTCGTGCACCACACCAAAATTTGTTATTGTTACTACTAAAATCGATTGATAGATACCCATGCTTCCAGGCTAACTCACGTCACTGCGAAAAATGACTTAAATTGCTAAATAAAAAATAAAAAATGTCTCATACATATAAAAGAAACCAAGGGACAATAGGCCCATAAAAATTACCGCAACAACATGTTGATTTACCCATGATTCTAACATCATATATAAAAACGTGAATTTATCCAATAAGCACACAACAAACACACAACATTCAAATATTCATTTACACAACAAAATAATCATAATAAAACAACATAAAACTTATCTGTTTATAAAATGTAATTAATTGGCTGCATACGAAGGATGAACCTTCCATCCATAAGCGTTTCTCTTCATTTTATCTCAACAACATTCCACCCACAAGTTGAGGCTATGAGTCCACAAAGATATCCATCCCTCTGGCTATCCACTCTCCACACTCAACAACCCAAAACCCAGGTTCTACTCCTACAACAGTTCTGATCCACCAACTCTCTCTCTCTTTTCCCCACAACTTGCACAACCCAATAAATGTACCCCCTTCACTGCTCACTGTCCCTCAAGGTGTACCATTCATTTATCAGGGATTTCGATACACTCGATTGGCTAGGAATCTCTCAGTTGGGGACACTAGTAACTCTCATTTGCTTCAGGAGTGCTCACAATAGCCTTCACAAGACTCTTGAACCATTTCCTCAATAGAAAATGCACTATAGGCTTACAATCTCTTTTACATGCACATATGCCTCATTTCCAACACAATACATAGCCAAACAATGTTTTCCTTCAAGAATAGCATGGTTGGTGCTCTTCCCATCACTCAACTCTCCTCTTGTTGTCCAAAAACTATTGTAAAAACTATAACCCCTTTTTACATACAAATTTCCTTTTCTTTGTTAGAAAAGCAGGATCACAGAGCGATAAAATAAAACAAATGCAGAAATAAAACACAGAAGATACACAATACAATAGAGACATAGATATACGTGGTTCACCCAATGTGGGCTACGTCCACCAGAGAAATTTCCAGGTCCTTCCTTTATTATTATCCAACAAATGAAGGGATACAACCTACAACACACCTGTTGTAACTTCCTCTTCTTTCTCTCATAGTCTCCTCACTCAGAATACAATATTCGCAATGATACAGAGCCACAATACATTTCCCTCATAATAGAGGGCTTCCTTCTAGGGAAAAAAACCCTAACATAACTTCTACCGTCATATTTGGGACCTTATAATGAATTGTCTATATTTACTCTGCAATTACAATATACATTTACAAGGAATTTTTTCCTTTGGGGGCTTCGCCCCCGAACCCCCGCAGGGGGCTCGCTTTCCTCGGATCCCGCAAGAGGGGAAATCCTCTGTGCTGTTATAGAAATGTTTGCCTCACCCTATGCAAATTTTCTCAAAAGGCCTTTCTTCATTTCCCTATGCAGACTTGAAGTCCCTTTTTGCAGTTCCTAGAGCTCAAAATAATATCTTTCCACATATACGTGCCCTAACAACTATACAACATGCGTATACGTAGGTTTCATCATTACATCCTGTGTACATCGGTATTTGTGCCCAAAATAAATAAATGGTGTCGTATTTCCATGTCACGTCACGAGAGCCACGATCCTTGACCTTCCATATACTGGAAACATTCCGACTCGTCCCTTTAGTTCCATGTGAAGTCTATAAATGGGCCATATCCAAGCTGTGGAAAAGAGGAGAAGAATTCAACTTTGAGAGAAAAGTTACTCTGGATAAATTATTCACTTCATATTGAGTCTGCATCCCTTTATCCTTTTAAGTCTGAACACATTGTTCAGCCCCCAAGCTCTTCCCTACTTGATTGAGAACCTCATTGTCTCTCTTATATGAGCTTGCCTTTGGTGGAGGATTGAAGTGGTGGAGGCCCAGCTGGAAGGGATTAGTTTCTCAGTTCCGARCTGTTCCGACACAGAAGTTTGTAATTCATTCACTTCTGTTGATTACATTTTAATAGAAATACTCTTTTCTCGTCCAATTAATGTCTTGTAAATATTTGAATTGTTATTCCATGGGCATATTTGTTATGAATATTGATGGATTATTCTATTGAATGTGCTAACTTTATATATTATCACCATATGCTTGTGTTTCTTGGTTGTTGAGGACAAGTTGTAGGTGTATTTGTTTGAGTCAAGTGCTCAACGGTGGACTTCATCAAACGTCTGGATGAGGTAGGCTCTTTATATTGTCATGTTAGCATATTTGTTTATATAACATACTTGAGAATAGAGTTGATTTCTGTAGTCATTTCTGTATGTTGTGGTTTACCCCATGCCATAGAGATATTTTCCTCGTAACAGAATTGGCGACCATACTGGGGATAAAATCTTCTTTTCAAGGTTTGGAGTGTTTTTCTCCTTTGATTTCTCTTGTTTATATTGAGTTTCTTGTCGTTTGATTGCTTCACAACCTCTTTTCATTGTGAGTCTGAGTTTCTTAGCCTTATCCTTGACCTGACAGTGTTTTAATACATATACATGGGCTTTTACCTGACAGTTGCGTACATACAGGTGTTGTCCTTCTTCAAGAAGCATATATATGTGGTTTTCTCTTGAACAATTGCATACATATTTCTTATATGCTTGGTTTCTAAGTTTGATGTTTGTTGGGTAGGTTTTGATGGTTGTTGAGTCTTCTTAGGTATCTGTTATGACTGTTAAGTTCCTGTAGAATGATAGGACACCTTTCTTTGGTTGAATTTTCGGGCGGTGCCTTTATCATCATCCTTTTCATTGATTTTCCTTGCATCTTGGGCTAGGTGTTTGCTTCTTGATATCCTACTTGGTCTGTCTCTGATTGCATTCAGTAGAATCTTTATATTAAGTTGTTGTTCAGTCCTTGCATTTTCATTCTTTTATATTGAAAAAAAAAAATATTAAGCATTTTGCATTATTGGCATTTGATCTTTTGGGTTCTTATCATTGATATTAGTACATGTATATAAAGATTTCATTTTATTTTGAATTGTAGAATTAAACTGAAATTTTCATTTTGAAAAGCTTATCATTTATTGGGAATTGAAGTTAGGACTTTGCATTTTATTCGTATTCATTTATTTTACTTGCCGAGTCATAACATCATCAATTTCACTACCACACCTTTTTGAGTAAGCAAGGCCACTAAAAACAACACTGATAATTTAAAATTGATTAGAAACGATTTTATTTTCTAGGGTGCACAAACTAGTTTAGGATTTAGAGCCTTGGAATAGGATTTTGTGAGTAAACTTCTCCAAGGATATTAAATCAACATATTTGTCTAACTAAGGGAGTGGTGAAATCCATTGTATAATTGGTGACGTCACGGGGCTCCACTTACATCAGAGTTAAGCACGAGGTCGCATGAGGTTGGTTGAGGGGATATCCCCCCAATACCTTCTTAGCGTCAAATATATTTTTGGGGATCTATTCATATATTGGGAACTTTCTAGTACCTTTACCTCTGTGAGAGGCAGTGCTTTCGAGGTTTCGAGCTTTGTTACCCTGCCCATACGGTATACCTAACTTACGACTATTTGCCTACGCATCGGTTATATCGTGGTTACTTAGTTGCTTGACATAGGCACCACATTGGTTACTTGCAGGTGTTATTATGTAGGTACCCTGGGTCAAATAAGGGTCGAAAAATACACATCCTTTAAGGAGGATTACCTCTCCGGGGGGATCTAACTGGCTAGTTGTTAAGCCTACGAGGGCCCTTATAATTGATTCTGATACCTTCGATCTTTTGCAGGGAGTCTCAAGCCCCTCTTGGGAAAGGCATACCTACTTTAGGGAGGGAGGCCCCTTTCAACCACTTTATCCTGTTTATGTGCATATTGGCATTTTGTTTATTTTGGTGTGCTCTTTGATCATTAGTTAACCTTAGGATTTTGTATTACGCCATGAGTTTTCATTATTATGGATAGTGGAGTCCCTTTGACTCCCTCATTTAGCACTACCTCCCCCATGGTGTTTTCTCATTTCATGGGGATGAATCCGTCTGTGTTTCATAATGGTATACATAATCATGATACTTAGTCAATACCTTGGGCCTCTAATCATCTTTCTCTTGATATTCCAAACATGCTTTCACCCTTTCCATCCTCTCCCTCACTTGCTTATATGAATCCTAGTTTTGGATCCGGGGGCATGATGACTCCTTTTTATACATCTTCATTTGATGGGAGCCATATCCCTCAATCGATCCTCACAGTGGAAGGTTGGAATATCCCTTCTTAAGGACCCAATCCTAGCTTCAATTTTCCAGGAGCAAGTGATCAGATGGGTAGTTATCCTACTTATTACATCCTGTCCATATATCTTTCGTCTGCTACACCAGTTCCTATGAAAACTCTTCCCATGGCAGACCTCCATTTATCCTTTGGTATTTCATACGGGAGGAGTTAGTTTTATGGTACATGCTACCCCCTTCATGGAATCCCTTCATCTGGGGGAAATATATATCCTCACCTGAGTAACTCGTGTCATACATTTTTCTCTTCTCAAACATCTTCTTCGGTGATGATTCCTTTACAAACCTCTATGGATCAATTGGGAGGAAGATACTACCCTTCCAGGTAGGGATAGGGTGTAGACCAGAATCCTTCTTGGCCTGCAATTTCTCAAAACCAGTCTTTCTTGGGACCTTGGTATCAAATGACGCAACTAACCACCACCACCAGTCCAGTCACCGCAAATCATATTGTAATTACATCACCAACCTTTTCTAGTCATGTTGGAGATTGATCGACAACCTCTGCAAACCATGTTGAAGACCAACAATCAACCACTGAAATTCATGATGGGAGCACAATTCTAGTCGCCATGAGTCATACTGAAATCATGTCTCCAACCCCGGTTAGCCATGTTGGGGAATCATCGCCAACCTCTGTACATCATGTGGGGGATGAACCATCAGCCTCTGCCAGTCGCGATGAGATCACGTCATCAACCATTGTGAGTGATGTTGGGGGAATTCATACAATTGAGAAGCCTCGACGTATAGGACATAAGCCCAGGTTCCTTTGTAGGCTTTGCAAAGGAAGTCATTTAACTCGCATGTGCCCTACTATTGTTGTAGTAGAAGAAGTGCAGTCCTTGTCTAATAACCCTTCGAGTTCAGAGTCATCTTTGGTTTCCAAACATTCTATTTCTCCTTTGATTGATATAGCAGTCATGCCTATGTAATTGTCGCCCGACACCACTCCTGTTGTGAGGGGTGAGGCATCTTTTGACTGTGTCATTAACATTTCTAGTCATGTACCTTATGAACAAGAGAGAGCTTTAATCTCCCCGAGTTCTCTCCCTCCAAGTCTTAGTGATCTAGAATATATTTGCAGAACGAAATGAATACAAATTATTATCAAAAGATGCTTAACAAAGAATAATAGATATACAGTAAAATTGGTTTCTATTCAATAAGGAAATAAGATGAAACTATAAAATGCAGCGGAAACAAGCTTGCTAGAATGGTGGCAGCTTATCTCTGAGAAGAGATGTGGCAGATGCGCTCATTCGCAAG
The DNA here is from genome assembly GCA_009831015.1 of Picea engelmannii. Taxonomy (NCBI): domain Eukaryota; kingdom Viridiplantae; phylum Streptophyta; class Pinopsida; order Pinales; family Pinaceae; genus Picea; species Picea engelmannii. Next base: position 9,931 of record ML818976.1, on the reverse strand, counting down.
AAGATGATTACAATGAGGATCTGAAGGCCTTTTTACAATAAACATGAATGTAAAAAACCCTATACATCCAAAAAACCTAACCCTAGGAGATGAAGCGCCAAAAGTCATATGGGCCCTGTTTTAGGTGCATGATAGCTCGTTGGAAAGGTCAACCCATACACAACACTAGGAATATAAATCTCTTAGTGTTATCTCATGTCAACAAAGAGGTTGCAGTCTAAACATCGATTATATAGGGGAATACCATTACACACTTGTATGACACTATAGCCCTTCCATTTCCAACCATATCATGGCCCAACACATGACCATTTCTTATGGAATTCATTGCTACAATATAAATTTGTCCCCTACTTGACTTGGTTATCATCTCATAACCAATATAACATAACATGCAATTAAATTTTACATAAATAAATTCAAGCATCAATACGTTTTGTATTTCCAATGCCCCCTGCCTTTACATCAATTTCAATTATGGAATATCTAGCTGATGGAATTGTTACCTCAATTCCCTTCAACACTTATGCATCATAAAAACCCCAAATGCATACCTACATGGTTGTTATCAATTTACTTGATGCTACTTGACCAACTCATATTGTGGTGGCATCTTGCAGGCTCCCTTTATGAACCTCTTTATCAACATCTTACCATCTCCCTTTGTCTTCACATGGATGGATTTCATATGCAACAATATCATCAACATATTTAGCCATGCTATAAAAAAAATTCTTGAATACACAATCCATCATTAGCCACATTCAAATATCACAATATCATTAATTCATATATATATATATATATATATATATATATATATATATATATATATATA
>ML818975.1:59745-90028 GCA_009831015.1 Picea engelmannii | reverse complement strand
AAGCCCAAAGTCTCCAAGTGCGCCCCAGGAAGGTGCGCCCCACATACAAGCTGGCAAATCCACTGAAACTGCTCCAACTGCAAACTGTGAGCTCAGATCTGGAAACCCCTCCACAGGAATGAAGCTCTGTTGAATGGCCTTCCCTTGCAATTGATCTCACTGCAATCTGATGGCTAGAAGTCCTCCCACAACTGATGCGCCCCAATCTGGCAATGCGCCCTCCTCAGAAGTAGAACCTCTCCACTAAATAAACAAGGGTAGATGATGCAAGCCTCCCTCCATGAAAGCTAGCGCCCAAGCTCAAGCATCCTCATGCAACTGACCTCATGCTCATCCTCCAAGAGCTCCTCTCACAATGAACTAAAGAAGAATGAATGCCTCCTTCACCCTTTGAGCCCCTCTTTGACAACCAAAAGGAAACCTAAGATATGACTGGTGGAGATCATCTCATCTCCCATCTAATCAATGGTTGAGATCTCCCCATAAATATCTAAACCAATAACCCACTTTGGGTTAAGTTTCCTATGTCAACTTTATGTCTCTAATTCACCCCCTTTGTGAATTAATAGTCACTTTTAGGCCAAAAATGACTAAATTTCACTTTAGACAAAAGTCAAAGTGAAATTAGACAAAAGTACAAGGTACAAAGTGTAATGTCCATCCCACATGTGCTAAGGAGGTCACAAGCACATGGGGAACACCTCCCAAGGTACAAAACTCAACAAATATGAGATGAAGCCCCAAATACAAGAACAAGGGTTACGTCCAAAACCCCTATGTTGTTGGCACGTCCTGCTGGATGGATAAGAAGGCCAATATTTTGGCCCAGCTGAAGGAGATCTCAAAACAATGCCAAACTCCACCAAATGATAGATCGGGACAAGGGAAATCCCTCCCGGAAGTCTGAAGCTCAAATACTAAGTCTTCCTCCTCCAATCTGCTGAAACCCTAATCCAATCTGTGCCCTCCTGAAACCCTGAAGTGCCCAACAATTCAACCTGGATGAAGGAAGCCTCCAAAGCTTCTGAAACTCTCTAGGATGATAGATCAAGATGTCACAAACCCCTAGGAGAAGTTTCAATATCAGATCTGAGGTAGAACTCCCTAGATCTGAGAATCTCTGAATCACCAAGACGTCCTCCTTCCCTCAAAGTCGTCCCAACCTGTAACTAATAATTTGACCGTAGTAACTCCTCAAGAATACATCCAAACTGATGAGCAAGGTCCTTTAAGCGAAACCCAAGTGCTAGAATCTCTCAAAGCTCTATCAATAAGCTGGATCGAACTCCTCCTCAAGCAATGGTGTGCCCTTGCTGGAAAACCCTAACTGGTATGGCCCTGTTGCTCTCCTGAATAGATGATGGAACCTGTGATGAGTGTAGAATGGTGTGGGTGGAGTATTTCATCCCCAAGACCAAGCTTGGAACAAGGTGAGTGGAATCTTTCACCACTGAGTTGTTCTCCAGGGTTTGTAATCTCAAAACCCTCAAAACTGTGTGCTAAAGAGCTCAACAAGCAAAATACCAAATATCCAAGATGAATGAAAGGTGCGCCCTAGCCTTTCCTTTATACTTTCATTATGTTTCCCTGTTGAGTTAGTTTAACCCCTAGGTTCAACCCCTAACTCAACCTCCAGCGTTCTAATTCATCATTGAGGTATTTTTTGCTCTTTTCCCTTTTTCCTAAGTCAACTTCAAAATATAACATTAGTTTGGTTGACTTTTCCCCATGTTGTATGAGACTATGGTCTAGTGGGGATGCCTAGACCACTAAGTCTTCCTAGACCTCTTCATCAAGAGGTGGGGGACATTACGTTGGGGCATTTCCTTGACTTGTTTTGACTCGGTCAATTGTTCAAGATACTTCATACTTGCAAATATAAAATCTATTTCATTAAACCACCTTGTTATTGCCTTGACAACCTTGACCTAAGTGATGGTATAATTGAGTAACCAATAAAGGAGACCGTAGACTTGATCCATTCTTGCTATAGGATTCCTTGAGGTTGCTAGGGAAGCCTCCCTTGTATTGGATCACATCCTTCACTAAGACGAGGGAAGTGATTCCAAAGGTGATAGTGGCAAGTACTTCCAAAAGTTACACTTGTCTTGCACCTTGTGATAAGTTTTGTACAAGGGTGCTAAATCTTGTGAAAACAGTACCTTCAATTAAGATTCTACCACTTGGGTATCTATTCTTGTTGGAGTACATGCACATTTTCCTACTATTTAGGAAGACGGCTATTTATAGCAGGTCTATGTTTAGTCGGTGGTTGCCTATATGTAATACCATGGGAAAATACCATGGGTTTCCAAAACCGTGGGCTCATAAACCACCATTAGGTAAATTCTTATTTTCTAGGAGGAAGGGCACTTCGTTCCTTGGATATTCCTTGGATAAATGTGGACATCTCACTGGTGCATCTACTTCATCAAATCCGTACAGACATCTACATCTTCAACAAAATCTTCACTGAGCATAACCTTGCACATTTGTGAGGTATCATTGGAGTGAAGGACATAGTTGTTTAGCAGTTGTCTTTCTATCCTTCTTCATTTTATATGCATTGTACTTTAGGGGGCGAGGGGTTTCCCATGAGGTTTTCCCTCTTTCCTCACTTTTTTAGTGTTCATTCATTTGAATGCATTGTAAAACGGGTACCTAACATAGCTGCAAATTGTCGAGACTCATTCATTGTGCACACCCCAATTGTGCTTTAGAGGGGGTGTTGTAGTACATGCACATTTTCCTACTATTTAGGAGGACTACTATTTATAACAAGTCTATTTTTATCCAGTGGCTGCCTATATGTAATACCATGAGAAAATACCATGGGTTTGCAAAACCATGGGCTCATAAACCACCATTAGGTAAGTTCCTATTTTCTAGGAGGAAGAGCGCTTCATTCCTTGATTTTAGGAGATAATTCTTATTTCATGGCTAGAGAGCGCACTTGAGTGAGAATATTATTCTCCTGGATAAGTGCACACTTCTCCTTAAGACTTCATTTCTATCATTAGCCATGGAGTCCAGTTATACATGCATGAGTTCTCACTTGTGCATGGCTAACTCCATTTATGACTAGCTAACTCCATTTATGGCTAGTTAACCAATACTAAGAGGAAGTTTACTTTTGTTATTACATGTGCATGCACTAGAAGCTCAACCTAGTGTGCATTACTCCTCTCTCCTAGAGAGACTTATAAATATGTACTCATGACATTCAATTTAATTCATGTAGTGTTAATACAATTCTATTCTTTCTCTCATTCTTGGTTCTCTCTCTAGTTCTTTTTGCAAGCTTTGTGTGAATTTTCTCTAGCTAGGTTTCCGATTTTTACCCAAATTTCACAATTCTGCCATATCGACGCAAGATTTACACCTGGCCCCAACCACATAAAAAGGCCCAATTTCGCAAACAAAATGGCCCATGAAGGGGAAACATATCTCTAGGGGGTTTGAACCTTGCAGGGGAATAACAACACCCCGGCTTTACCAACGAACCATGTTATTATTTACTTTTCAATATTTTCACAATTTTTTAAGGAAGAAAAGGGGAGCGTTTGGGGTGGTAGTGTTGCCTGTTTTGTTCTAAATGCAATAAAAAGATACTTAGAGTGGAGCCAATATGAGGGAGTGTGCAAGTAAAGTAAATGCATTCTTAATACATTCATGAGGAGTTGGACAGGCATACTAAGACTTTGCAGGAGATGGGCTATTACTAGAATAATTAATGCTTCTGAGAAATTTAACAATTGAAAAACAGACAGAATAAACCCTAAATCTTCCCCTGGGCCGCTAGACAGGTAAGATTATATCGATTCCAAGTTCAAAAGACAATAAGCAGAAGAATAGAGCGAACAAAGTCAAAGGATCGTGCTTGCCTTATCCTTGATCATGTGCCATATAACCCTCGCCATTTCATCACCTGCCAGTACAACAACGCAAATCATCTGATTTTTCTCAGACAAGATGGAGAGATATCATATATACATTATAACTTTTTGATTAAATTTCATTACCATCCATTTCTACGACGGGATTTTCCACCTTGATTTTGTCATCAGCGCTAGCAGCACAGACAAACCGAACTGCGTTGATCTTACTATTATTGCGCATGCGCAAAAGGCCGCCATTTAGATGCTCCGCAAAAGCCAGAGAGCGCTTTAATTGACTTGGGAGGAGACGGGCATTAGGCTTTGATTGGAATGAGGTGTGAAATTTAGAGCCATCGCGGAACACGGCGGATGAATATTTGCACATGGAGGTCATTGCTCGTACCAGCATTTCACTCGATCAATCGATCAATCAAATACAGATGCAAGGGAAGCTCGAATAAGTGCAGGGTGAGAGTAACAATAGAGAACCAATATGAAATGCAGTGAACGCATTTCCATTTTAGGTTCATATATTGTATTTAGAATAGAAACAATTTTATTAAATTTTTAAAATTCTCATTCGAGCATGTTGACTATACGATTTTAACAAGTAAGGTATCTTCGATTTATATAGTTAAATAAATTTGCTTATAAAATTATATGTGAAATTAATATCTTATGAATTAGTGGGTTTAGTGTGTTTTCTCTGAGTGGGTTTAGTGAATTAGTGGGTTTAGTGTGTTTTCTTTGAGTGGGTTTAGTGTGTTTCCTCTTAAGACATTACAAGTTTAAATCCAAGGTGTAGGGTATGTATATTTCCATAAATTTTAGAAGTGAAAGCATTGAGGTTTCATGCACTAATATGGTGGTTGGCTTCCTTAAAATTAAATTATTATTATTATTAAGTATTAAGAAAGAAAATGAAAATAGAAAAATATATGTTCACTTTAAAATATTGTATTATTGTATTTAAGAGTGTTTAAGATTTGCATTCCTTTTCAATGCATTTTTAAAATCAGAAGTACTCGTACATACTAGAATTTTAATAAAAATGGTAAATACTAGAATTTCAATAAAAATAGTAAGTGTAAGGTAGTAAAAGAACTACAATTTAAAGTAATTCACTATTAATAAATCAAATGGTTCAAGAAATCTTGAAAACATGAATTTTAGTTATAAAGGTGGCAATAAAACAATTTTTAAGTCAAAATGTCACTAACTTTTGGTCAAAAGTTAAATCTAATGGATTGTGTTGTTCATTTGCAAAAATAATGTCTAGAAGTCCCCTCTATTGGAAATGGTTTGGTGGAAAACATTTTTGATCAAAAATTTGCTTTTGCATATGAAAAGTTGCAAATGGATAGTTTTATTGCCTTTTGTATGCCTCATCTACTTGTGGAGGTTGATGTTCAATAGTTGGTAAGTGATAAGTGGAGTGTAAATCTTGGGGATACATGTAATCGCCAAGCCATGAAGTGTTATAAACTTGAGTTATCAAGTTAAGTATTGAATATTGAGCATAGGGCTCTCATATCTTACTCGTACTCTCATTAACTATGAAATACATAGAAAAGGTAGTAAGAGCGGGAAGGTTCTTTTCAATCCCAAGGGAAATAAGGATGTAGAATATGCGTGGGGATTGGGAGTTGCCACCAACAATGAAACAAAGGCCATGGCAAAATTCCATGGACTGTGCGTCCTTAAAATAAAAAGAATTAACATTGCAATGATAGTACAGGTCTCCTCTAGGATCATTAGAGCCCTTTCTACATATATAATTCCTTAAATTCTAGGATTGGTGAGGATGCTCCAAGGTTCCTAGACATCATCCCTCTAAATTTCTTCCAGGTGCTTAGAAACCAAAAGGAAAATGTGAGCCACCAAGCCAATGTTGGGGTCCGCATGGAGAAATGAACATTGGTATTAGGTGGAGGAGACACCATATTCAAAGTAATCATATGATAAATTCATTTACCATCATGATGAATCGCATGGAGATAGTTGTAAGGAAACAAGCATGGGAGAAGAAGGGACACTAAATCCCACATAATATGGTATTAATGTTCAACAACACAGGTATTCCAACATAGGACGAACACCTTCAATAACCACTCACACAACCAGATCAAATATCAACACACCGATGTTTTTACGTGGTAAAACCCCTGTGGGGAAACATCCATGGCCCCAGCCAACATAGCCACTTGAGGCAATTTATTTATGCAAAAGAAAAAACATTACAAAGAGTTTCTCACAATCAATCATCAATAAATGACCCTCCATGCTCTTTAAATAGAGATCATGGATCGATCGAGTGTTAAGCCATGGATCATTGTAGCCATTAAGATTGAGGAAAATATGAGCCATTGGATCACTCTATGTCGGAAACATATCATGACCGTCAGATTACAAATGCATACTAATGCATACTAAAGAAACGCACTTTAACCTAATGGCACATTAGACCAAGTTGATCTTAACTAACTCCTAAGTGTCTAAATATCCTAACATCCCCCCTTAAGAACAACTTGGGATTGGATTGAAAGATTTACAAAGATGACACAATAGGAGCAGGAATGAGGCATTAGAGCTTATCCCCACTTAATGACAACTTTTTAAACTCCTAACATAGATCGAAGTTTGGAAAACTTTGTTTCTGTAACAGATTTTGTGAAAATGTCTGCAACTTGATCTTTTGTAAGGCAAAAGAGCACTTCAATAACTTGATCATGAATAAGCTTTCTGATGAAGTGCATGTGTAGCTCAATGTGTTTGTTGCGCTAATGTTGAGCTGGATCTTTGGCAAGCTTGATGGCAATTTGATTGTTGCACCAGAGGGTGGTCAGATGTTGATGTTGGAATCCAAACTTTGAAAGGATTTGTTGAAGCCACGAGGCTTCTTGACTTGCATTAACCATTGCTCGGTGCTCTGCTTATGTTGAAGAAAGAGCAATAACCTATTGTTTCTTACAGGCCCAAGTGACAAGTCCAAAACCAAGACAAAAAACATTACCTACAGTAGACTTTCGATCGTCAGGGTCACTAGCCCAATTTGAATTAGTGCAACCAACCAACAAAGGAGTCCCCCTTAATTGTAATGTATCCCAAACTAAATTGTACCACAGACATACTGAAGTGTCTTTTTAGTTGCTTTCCAATGACTTTCATGGGGTGTTTACATATATCGAGCAACAAGACCAACAACAAAGGAAATATTAGGACAAGTATGAGTCAAATATAAGAGGCTACCGACTAATTAACAAAACAAGGTGGCATCAACTTCGGGAGAAGTACAAGTGGTAGCAAGTTTGACTCCAAACTAGAAGGGGGAAGGAGATGGTTTAGGATCATCCATATGAAAGTGACAAACAAGGTCACAAGCATACTTAGACTCAGAAAGAAAGGTTCCTTCCTTGGTTTGCAATACTTGGAGGCCAAGGAAATAATGCAAATACCCCAATTCTGTCATTTCAAATTTCTTTTTAAGGTTGGTTTTCACATGGGTTAAAAGTTTAGGGTCACTACTAGTGAGGATAAGGTCATCAACATAAAGAATAAGTACTGTAAGATGACTTCCTACTTTCTTGGTATAGACATTAGGGTCAAAATGACATCTAGAAAAGTCGATGTCAAAAAGAAAGTTGTCCATTTTGGCATACCAAGCTCGAGGAGCTTGCTTAAGACTATAAAGAGATTTCTTAGGGCAACAAACAAGGCTAGAGTCATCCAGGACATGGCCAGGAGATTATTCCATGTAGATTTATTTTTGCAAATCCCCATGCAAGAAGGTAGATTTAACATCGATCTGATGGACCTCCATTTATATGAGGCAGCAAGGGCTAGAACAAGGTGGATGGAATTCATTTTGGCTACAAGGACAAAGGTTTCATTATAGTCTATGCCTTCAACTTGAGAGAATCCTTTGGCAACTAGTCAGGCATTGTGTCTTTCAACACTTCCATTTGACATATACTTAGTTCTATACACCCACTTACATGTGACAAGCTTTCTTCTTTTTGGAAGAGGTATAAGATCCCAAGTATCATTCACCATTAAGGAATGATATTCTTCATTCATTGTTGTGTCCCAATCTAGATGGCCTTAAGCTTCTGCAAATGTTTCTGGATCACGAGTCTCTAAAACTTGAGCCAAAATAGAAGAGGCTCGCTAGAACTGTGAACGTGTCAGACGTTGATCTGTATGAACATCGGCAAGATAACCAATTGTTTCTCGTGTTGAACAGACCCATATGGGTAGTAGTGGTGTTGGTGCAGGTTCGCGTTCAATGGACTCATTTAGAGGAAGGTGAGCAAGCAAAGGTGGTTTTTTTTCCTCACTGTCATCGTCTGAAGAAAAAGAAACCAGAATAGGAACAAAAGATGGCATAAACGTTGAATTGGTCTCACTGGCCAAGATATTTTCATCAAATTTCACATCTATTCTAATAATAATTTCATTGGAACGAGGTTGAAGAATTCTATAACCTTTAACATCTTCAGAATATCCAACAAAAATACACTTCTCACTTTTAGATTGTAAATTTTTCCTTTTCTCATCAGGAATGTGAGCCCATGCTACAATACCAAATACACGTAAGTGACTTACATCTGGCTTAATGTTAGTCCATGCCCTTTTTGATGTTATATTTTTGAAATCCTTTATGGGAGTGCGATTTACTATGTAATTTGCACAATTGATGGCTTCTGGCCAATAATTGAGACTTAATCCCTTAGATTGGATCATACAATTAGCCATCTCTTTTAATGTGTGATTCTTTCTCTCTGAAACACAATTTGGTTGTGGTATATATGGAATAGTGCATTGCATTTGAATTCCATGTGTAGTGCAATAACTTGTAAATTTATTATTCACATATTCACCTCCATTATTTGTTCTTAACCTTTGAAATTGATGTCCATATTGTTTTTCTACAAGGTCCTTGCATGTAAAAAACTTGTCAAAAACTTTGCTCTTAAATTTTACAAAGTAAACCCAAGTGTGTCTGGAGAAGTCATCAATGAAAATTAAGAAATACTTGCACCCGGAGAAAAAAGGAGAAAAAAATGGACCACACAAATCATTATGAACAACCCGCAAAGGGGTCGAGGCATGCTAAGAGGCATGTTTGTCAAAATTGTCCCGATGATGTTTGTCGAGAAAACAACCAGCACAAACACCATCTCTGCAAGAAACAAGAAGAAGACCAATCACCATGTGTTGATTACTTAGTTGTTGCAATGAGAAATAGTTTAGATGACCAAACTGCTCATGACAAAGTTTTTTCAAGTCATCGCCATGAGCAACAAAAATTAATGGAAAAGACGATGACCCAAAGTTGTCAAACTTGTAGAACCTGGTAACATCATCATCAATTCTAGTTGCGATGATATGCTTAGGATCTTTTAAATTCTTGATTACAACTTGGTGAGGTGAAAACTCTACAGTTTTACCTTCACCTAAATGAATGATCTGATACACTAATAGAAGGTTGTAGGAAAGACTTGGAACACGTAATACATCATTGAAATGACCATTTTCAACCTGAATTGTTCCAAACCCTACAACACTAAGAGATCTATCATCACCAACAAATATTTTCTTGGTGTTACATTCATTAAGAGCAAAAAATATGGCTTTATCCTTAGCCATATGATAATCGGCTCCATAATTAATAAGCCACTCATTAGAAGAAGAAGTAGAAGTTGCATTGAAGGAGAAAATAGAAGCAGAAAGTGCATGTCCATGAGAAGAAGAAGAAGAAAAATCAATATTGATGGTGTGCTTCTTCATTGTTGATTCTAAGTCTTTTATCTTTTTAAAACATTTAGATTCCACATGACCATCTTTCCCACAAAAGTTGCAATGCCTTTCAGTCTTCACACTTTTGGATTTTGCTCCTTTCTCGCCATTGGGAGAAGAAGCTAGCGGAGAGGGTTTGGGACCCTTGTTTTGCTTGTTGTTGTGGTGAGGATGTTGCTTCTTGGGATTCTTGGATTTATCTTTTTGTTGGGCCATTGAGGCTTTTTTGGATGTACCTACAGTGCTAATCAATCCAAGTTGCACAAGCTTATATTGTTCTCGAATCAGAGAATCACAAAAGGACTCAAGAGTGGGAGTTTGGTAAGCACTCCCCAGAGATTCTCTGGTGGCATAAAAGGTAGATAAAAAGACGAAATATGCACCAAGGAGCTTAACAAGAATAATATATATGTATCGATCATCCTTCACATCTATTTTACATTCTTGACATAAAATTCTAAGTGTTTTGAACTTAGATAAATAATCTTCAATGCAAGAAAAATCATTTGGACTTAAAGTCATTAACTAATTTTCTATTTGGTGGGCTCGAATAATATTGTGTTTACCAAACATAGCTTTAAGTTTTCCCCAAGATTTATTTGGGTCATCAATTCCTTGAAGGTGAAACATTAAATCAAGAGAGATGGACATTCTGATTTGTCCATGTGTTTCATCATTCCTATTATCCCATTTGAATTTATTTTCATCATCAATGGGTTCATGTTCTTTTCTCAAGGTAATCTCGTACAATCTTTTACTTCTTAGTAAATCCTCCATATGGGATTTCCATGAGAATTAGTTGGTGCTAGTAAGCAAAAGATTATTTAGAGAATCCATATTAAATATGTAGACAATATGGGTTTAAAGATTGGAACTAATGGTTTGGATGGAAAGCTCTCGAAAAATAGGTTGTTAAAAAAACAACACTGAAAACAGACTTCAGATGTGAAAGTTATGCCCTTATAAAAAAAAGAGGCATAAACAATAATCAAAGAGTCATGTGACAAGTAGAAGCTAGTCCACGTAGTAATGCTCCTCCTTATCTAACTTTGCCTATAAGCTCATTTTTACAAATAAATTACTTATTAAGTGACCCACTTTTATAGAAAAAGTGGGAATCACTTTTACAATGAAGTTATTTTGTAAATTAAAGTTGCATGCAAAAAAATTAACTAAAAATAATATCAAATCTACTTATAGTGATTCAGTTTTATAAATTAAGTGAAATACACTTTACAATAAATGCATGAACTTTTTCAAAAAGTAACAAAAAAGAGACTTGAACTCAAGACCTCTTACTAAGTAAAGTAACTTTTAACCAAGTGGGCTAGTGCAAAACATACTATAATCTTAAGAAGGCGGATGGGGGTGTTGTTGTTGTGGAAGATGACCTTGAGATGCGTGCTAAAAAAAACTTATTTTAATGCATTCACACACAAAAAAAAAAAAATTCACTTCTTGGCAACAACAAGGTTTAGATCTTGGTTAGCTTGCCCGGAAAATGAAAATTTTCCCTATGTTTCTAATTTGTTGAGATCACACAGAGCGCATGGCAAAGAGCATACAAAGACAAGAAAACACTTTTCGCTTTGTTTCTGATTTATCGAGATCACAGAGAGTGCATGACAAAGATCATACGTAAACTAGAAATAGTAGAAACCTAGAAACAAAAAACAAAAAACCAAAATATTATCTCTCTCTATATATTTTTTTAAAAGGGTGTATTCAAGCTTTATACCTCCAGATCTGACTGAAATGCTTGTATCTTGGGAAAACAAAAACCTTTTCGAGTGAAACGAAAAATGTTCCTAAATGAAATTAGTGTTTTGGACGTAATGGAACAGTCCTCTCGGCTTATGAATGTACAAACCATAGATGCAACAACACAGCTTCAAGATCTCGATCTACAATGGGAGTGGGTCTTCAAATGCACTCTGATACAATGTTCGACAAGACAAGTATTCCAATAGAGTACAAACACCTTCAATAACCACTCACACAATCATATCAAAGATCAACAAACCGATGTTTTTATGTGGTAAAACCCTTATGGGGAAACATCCATAGCCCCAACCAACGTGGCCACTTGAGGCAATTTATTAATGCAAAAGAAAAAACATTACAAAGAGTTTCTCACAATCGATCATCAATGAATGACCCTCCATGCTCTTTAAATGGAGATCATGGAGAAATCTAGTGTTAAGCCATGGATCAATGTAGTCGTTAAGATCAAGGAGAATATGAGCTTTCATATCACTCTATGTCGGGAACATATCATGACCGTCGGATTACAAATGCATACGAAAAAAATACACTTTAACCTAACAACACATTAGACCAAGTTGATCTTAGCTAACTCCCAAGTGTCTAAATATCCTAACAATTAACTTCACACTAGTGATTTAAATTATAAGTATAATGGAGGGGGCACAATGTCCTCTGTGTGGGTTTTTCCTCGAGGTATGGTTCCTAGTTATGTTTGTCCGAGGGTCAGGGCTCTGCACTGTGAGCATAAAATCTTGGTGGAAAGTTTGGTTGCTTGCACAAAGGACTATCTCGATAGTTGGGGCTTTGGTTCCATCCCTTACTCGTCATGGAGCTATGGTTTCTAGGAAGAGAGCTTGGTGTCATGGCTTATGGGAGGTACAATGTTCAATGGAAATATCTCTTGGCCATCCAAACTACGTAGAAGTTATGGCACACTATCATTGTATTAGAAATTGTTGTGTTTTTTGTGAATCAACCTTGATCAAAAGAGGCATGATGCATTGTTACAGAGGCATGTCTAAGATGCAAGATTTCATGGTAAGTTCCACAAGAAAAAGAAGCAGATGGGAAAATGATCGGCATGAACTATAAGAAATTGAGAATAGGGAAAGGGCCCAAAGTATGGTGAAAATGAAGGTTTTTGTGCACTATCAACAAAAAAAAGTAGTATGACCTTGAAGAAATATTGAGATCATTAGCAACTCAAGTAGACAAGGTGGTGGAACATTTAGGCACCTCGACAAAGTAGTTTATGGCTCCACCTCCTTCAATCAACAAAGGTATGAAGTCCCCTACTCCTACCAAGGTCAAAGATGAGATCAGAAAAATAGACCTTCCCCTTGGAACAAGCAAAGATGAAGCATGGAAAAGAAGAAGAATTATGGGCATCTGCAAAAGAATTGGCAGAAGAAGGCCCTCATAACCAACTCTTTTGATCTTTATGCTTTAAATATTTTAGTATGTATTGTCATATTATTTTTCTTTTAAACCAATTTGTAAGATAATATCCATGCCAGTATCATAGTAACAAGAATAACATAGGCCAAGCCAATTTTGAACGTAAAAAAAAAAATTCATTAAAAGACCTAAGTGAAAACTCTCTAAGATTTGTATTGCATGGCTATATAATATGACCACAAGCTTTTTCTAATACAAACATAATTATTCATGTTAAAAGAAAAAACTATGAAATAAATGCAATTTATCAACAAATTTAAATATGTTAAAATTACACATTAGTTCAGAGATGCACCCAAGACCTAATGATTGCAACTACAACCTACTAAAGTAAACATTCTAATTCTATAAGGTGAATCCTCATGATGTTTTCATAAAGGTTATGTATTTTTTTATACAATATAAAACATCTAAATGAATATTTAATTAAAAGACTTAGTCATGGGTTAGCTCGAGCGGTTGAGAGTTGTTAATTACAAGTAAGAGGTCACAGGATCAAGTCCCTCGGTTGGTTGCCTCTATGGATATTATGGGTCTCACACAATGTGCCAGCTAGTTTAGGTTGCCAAAACTGCAACCAACTGGTTTTCCCTAGTTACTGTCCTCTAAAATAAAATAATCATCACGATAATAATTAATTAAATGACCAAATCAAGTGTTAGGAATGGAGCTCCCAAGCCTTGGTTCTTGATGTGCTTGTAGAAATTGATATGTGGCCCCACATTTTCACTACTTACTTATGGAATTTTGTTGAATAATTCACAAAATTATAAATTCATTTTAAAGTTTAAACATAGACTCCCCTTGTGGCAATGGCAATGCCTAAGAAAACGTTTATAAACAACCTCTTCCAATACATTTTATCCAGCTTGCCCTCAAGTTGTCCCCCCATGAAATTCAAGTATAAAGGTAACCTCCCACAAATTTCCAAAAACCCCATCAAATCTTCATATCCTTCAAATGGTTTAGATTGAACGAAAGTATGATGTGATAGGAGCTCTCAAGCATGCATTATTAGTCCTTTTTTGGTAAGAGGAACTGTGTTTTTGTTTTAATTTTCTTGACGTTTTGGTCCCTGAAATGGGATCATCATCATGAGGTTGTTAAGATCCCGATGATGATCCCATCTGAGGGTCGAGAAAATTAAAACAAAAACACAGTTCCTCTTACCAAAAAAACTCCACTACGTAAACAATGAACAATTTTAGTTATTAGTCCTTGTTGAAGGCGAGGTACTATAACAACAATTTCATCACTGACTTCATATTAGTTTGGCCTTTGACTATATATTTTTTCCCAATCTCTAATTTTCAACATTAGAAACCCAATTTTTTGTTTTTTATATCATAAAAAAATAAAAAATAAAAACCTATGGACAATAGTTTTGAGGTATTATTGTTAGCTTCACTCTTTCCAATGTTTTATTTTTTGTTTCTTGGATTAATCCCTCACAGAAAATGAAGACAATAATCATGGCTCTAACAAATACTACAAAGAACATTTATCATCATTGATGCACAGCCTTAGCTCTACCACTGCCATAGATTCATCATCATCGATGCACTGCCTTGGCTCTACCATCGCCATATATTCATCATCGTTGATGCACCGCCTTGGCTACCTTGTCTTTATTTTCAAAGAACATTTATAATCGTTGATTGATTGCCTTGGCTCTACCACCGCCATAGATTCATCATTGCCAATACACCGTTTTAGCTACCTTGTCTTTATTTTCATGTTCTTATACATGCTTCCAGTTTCATTGTGTACCTTAGTAGAGGTTTATTTTCAAGTTTACTTAAACTTTATATGTTGGAGAACATGTACCTTCAAACTTATGTGTATCAACTTCCTTAAACTTATGTGTACCATATTCCTTAAATACGTGGAGGTAAGTAATTCTAATTTTACAACTACTTGTTTCATATTCAAATTGCATCTGCAAACTATTTTTGGGGGTTTTCTACAATTATTTTGTCTAGGTCTTCCTGAAAATATTTTATCCTGGCCATTGGTTAGTGCCACAATTAGGTCAGACTTCAAAACAAATAGAAAGTTATGTTTAGTGCCACTATTAGGTCATACTTCAAAACAAATAAAAACTGCAAAATATTTTCAGACATAGATGGGAATGTCTATTAGGTCATACTTTAAAACAAATGAAAACAATAAAATACTTGTTGGTTTTTCTTCAAATATTTGTTTGGTTTTTCTCCAAATACTTGTGTGGGACTTCCCTAAAATATTTGATCGTGGTAACTAGTTAGTGCCACTATTAGGTCATATTTCAAAACCAATGAAAATTCATAGTTGATTCCACTGTTAGGTCAGACTTCTAAACAAATGAAAATTGTAAAATACTTTCAGAGAGAGATGGGAATGTTTAGTATATCTACTCTCGAAAAAAGAGTTGCAACCATGTCAAAGGTTGAGGAGTTCTAAGGTCTACCTTCTTCAAGGGTTTTCTTCTTAAGTATCACATCATTTCCTTGGATACACTAAAAGTTTTCAAAGTGTAGTTGCCATGGCTCGCCCAACTCATCCCATTGAAATTACATTTCCATAGATTTTCTTCATCCGATTTAATTACACATTCTATCAGTTCGATTAGGTGTTGAAAGGGTAGGCTCATTAGGTTTGGAGGGATTGTGCTTCGTGACGTTGTCACAAATAGCCAAGTGCACTCATGCATTGGTTGAGGAATGACTCGAACTAAAGCCCAAAGAGAATTCACCACATGCAAAATTGGTTACCTAAAATTAATAACATCAAATGAAAAATTATGGCTTAATTAGAGACTATCACACAAATTATCTAAGATTAAAGAACCCAAAATTATCATATACTTAAAACGATAACAAACTATAAAATTACATAAATGGCATTGAGCCCAATTTTTTGAACTTTGCACAAGCTCATGCATTTTCCATGTTCTAGATCGAAGCAAGCTAACATGTTGGGGTCCTTCCAAAATCCTTTGTGCTTCAATCCAACCGTCCTAGTGAGGTTTCTGTAGACATAATGGCCCAAGACAACCAATTCCAACCACCCTTTGGGAAACATTTATGACACTCGTCCACCAGGATTCATGAAAGGTGGAAGGGCTAGTTCTCATGTGCTAATGTGTTTTATTGTTCGGTCTAGCAACCCAACTCCTAACTAATAAGCATGTAGCAATAAAGAACTATTTTTTTTTCCACCAATTATTTCACTCTTGGTAGGCCTCCTAACTCTGTTTTAAATCGTTAGATGAAGCTTGCTTCTTTGTTGTCATTTTATTTTAGTGTTGCTACACGACGAAATGGAAATAAGGTGAAGGTGAGTAACAACAAAATGGCCTCTCTCTCTAGACCGCCCGGAATGAGACAAACACATTATATACCTTTCTATATGAATTGCCTAGAACTAGAACAAGTCTTACTTTTAGAAAAACTTACTGGCATACCCTACAATCCCAAATGCCTTAACAAAGTTCATAAGTATTAAAGATATGGAATATGAATTGAATTCTTGTTAATTTCTTACTTTTGGACAAAAAGTGAGATTGGATGGATACATGACAATCCACCTACAGTCTTGCAAGAGCAGAGTATGTGGAATAATGTGAGTGAGCCAAATATGTGTAGGGATGGCAGGAAAAAATGCAAGAACGAATGTGCAACTTCACAATACACAACCAACTGTCACACTACTTCAATGCTATCTGCAAGTGTCACCGTTATGTCCAAGCGTGAACACTTGGAACAATTGACACTGTTACCCCCCCCATGCCTAGGGATAACTAGAGGAGATCATGTCTCATGGCCCACAATGGAGACAATAATATTTGTTATCACACAGATTGTAGCATGGGAAAAGCCCAACCAAAACCACAAAGATGAGACAACTATGAGAGTACCTACCCATTGTCACCTTAGATAGACAATCCCCTCGCTTTAGTGGTGATGCACTCACCACAAGGGGGGGATCTCGGTGACCCTAGGGGGATTGAGATGGAAAGTAATATGATGATGAATGAGCACCCTTATAGGTCAATTTTGGAGATGAATAAAGGCTTGATAATGACTCTTATAAGAAGGTGAATGGTTTCCAAGTGTTAGATACCTACAAAACAATGTTAGCCATGCATGGAACAAGACAAAACATAATAAACCAAGCCTTTAATCAAGGGGAATAAAGCAAGAATCCTTGTTGTCCCAAATTCCAGCAATATAGAAATATATAGATCAGCAATGAATGATGTTAATAGCTGCACATTTAACCATCCAAAATCTAATAAAAGATACCAGAAATAAGGATAGCAATGACTAGTCATACTTCTAATGGTTAAAGCAAGACTTTGCTAGTAATTAGAGGGCTATTATGTGATGTTATCAACAAGTTTTTATAACATCCTAATGGATTTAGCAAACAATTGCTACAAAAACAACTTCTAGCCACCAAAATCAACAAACAATCCACCCAAAAGATAGCCAACAAGTAGTTTAATGATGGCATCTTGCAAGTGCATTTTAGTGGTAGAATAGTGAGCAATAAATGAAGGAAAGATGATTTTGCAGCAACCATAATGGTTGTAGCGTTAATTTTTAATACCAAAGAGAATTGTTAGGCCATTCAAGACGTCCCTAGGGCACAAGAAGGCTTATATAATGTAGAATCAAATCCAACTTAGACAATTGCAATATCTCAATATTTCAGGTATACCAATGTAACAATATTATATCTCCAATGCAAGTATATTAGTTCCTTATCAATTGGGTTAGTGGAGTGTCTTGTGTAAGAGCTAGGGTTTGTTACTTCTGTAGAGATGTAAGCCCTTTTACTCCCTAGAGCAAACAAAAGCTGGCAAGGTAAATCTAAAAGTGTTTGAGCCCTTTTACTACTTGTAGCAACTTTTGCAAAGTATCTTGGTCCATGATAACAAAGTAGATCTTGATGGAGGGTGTATTCTCTTATACTCCTCCAAGGGTTTAGACAAATTTAGCTTGAAACAAGAAGAAAACAACACAATTAATGCAGAAATTCCTTACCAATTCGAAGAAAAGCATGAAGAAACCCTTCATTATCAAGAATATTCTACCAACATACTAAGAATAAATCATCCAAGAGATAACACCTAGATTTTTCTTCACCAAAATACAATAAATATCATCCACAATGCACCAAGAGAGAGAGATAGATAAAAATGCCCAAATAGGGAGAAAATTTTAACCAGTTATGTAATCCTCAAGTGCGTTATCTTATGAAAATGAAATAACAAGACCTTTATTTATACAAGGTATTGATATACCAATTTGTCCACTTTTGAAAAGTCAATCATAAATTAGGGAGGACGACCTCCTCAATTTTCCTTTTACAACTTAAAATTAGAAAAATGCATAAAATAAAACCCTTAGTAAGGGTGACATCATGCCCCAAAGGGTGATGTTAGGCCTCCAAGAGAGATGTTTTGCCTTTAATGAAGAAAGTTGGGCCTCCAAAGGCCATGTGTCACCTCACCATGTGCCAAAGTGGTAAGAAATCCATCTCTCTCCATAAAACCAAGCCACATCACCATCAAACCATGATACCCCGATAAAAAACCCTAAGCCCATGTGATGTCTAGGGCCTAGAAGATGACGCCTTAAGCCTCTAAAGGCCAACATTGGGGTGGAAGGGGATGGAATATGATCATCTCATGGTCTTCAAATGCCTCCAAAGGCAATGTTAATCCTCCCATGTGTCCAATGAGAGGGGGTGCATCATCCAACATGGGGGCTTCATGCCCCTATGAAGGTCCAAGTAACATTGTGCCTCCGTGAAAAGACTTTCACCTGGCAAGGCCATGCAAAGATGAACAAATTCGCCCTCCAAGGGTCCACAAGTCACATGTATCATACCAAGTAAGCCATATCTAACAAAAGAACCACCCAAACATGTGCATCAAATTCCCCCTTTTCAAAATAAACAAATGCTCAAAGACCTTATACAACTTGCCAAATTTAAGTATGGAAGGGTTTTCATGGTGACCTGTTGGGTAGATCATTCCCCAAGTCAAGGAGTGTTTTCCTAAGAGGACACTCTTTAAGTCATGTAAAGAGTACGAGGTGGATGGGGGTGTAACTTCCGGGCATGGGGTTTCTTGACACACAAGGGCTCATATTGTCTCATTTATGGGTGCCTCTGTAGAGGGTGCTCTTGCTCTTAAGTTACCAACAATTTAGGTGTTATTTTTCCACGACCCCTTTTTAGCCATATTTCCTATTCCTGATTTCATTTATTTGTAATTTTCTAGTCTCCTTTATAAGGTTTTCAAGCTTTAGCATTTGGAATTTGGGATTAGGGCAGGCATTGAGTAGGTAGAGCTCAAGTTGGATCGGCTTTTGTTTGTCCTCATTTGTTGTGTTCACTTTCTTTTTAGGATTAGTTTCTTATTCTTTTATAGCAATTGCAATCTACCTCCGGGCCTTTAGCCCCTTCTTCCCATGCAAATAGGTACAAGCCCTTTTTGGGTCAATATGCTTGAAAACCCAAAAGATGAGGAAACAAAAGGGAAAAAGTATGGAAAGTGACAAGTATGTGGGGGAGTGGTATGATGACCTTTCAAAGAGACCACCTAGTAGCAACCATTTTCTCGAGGGTGACCATTTGCTAGGACAACATGTCAAACACCAAGGTGAAATGAGGCAACAAGCATAATTTCCAAGAAAACGTTTTCAAAATCAAGAAAGGACCCTTTGAAACATGTTCAAATGCTTCATTTAGTAGACTGACACTTACCACAACACATTACTTGTTACCTAATGGAGCAATATTTGTTGTCCTCTATGAGCCAAGCTGGTGTGGTGGGTGCTGCAACCATCAATCAAATGGTGACGTGTGGTAATATAGGGGCTTATGCTTGCTCATCTACCTCTCGATACTCCATCTCTGCAACCCGGGGACCTCAAGACATCATCTCCTTCGTTATCCCTAGCATGGGAGGGATAATATCTCGCTCCTACTTGGGGACATGTGCTCGTAGTAGAGTGCATGAGAACCTCAACATCTCTTGGTAAGAACTGTGTCTACACACATTGAAACAAACAAAACATTGGGTATCGAGGGTATCACACTCACCTTTTGTTCATTTAATCAAAATTTCAACTAATGTTAAAAATAAAAATTTGAATTTTTTCAAAAATTTATAAACTAAGATGTAATATGATTCAAACAAATGTAGTAAAGTAACTATGCATAAATGTAGGTAAAGTGATATGCAAATGAAGCATGGATGAACAAATCTAACTAAATGCAACTAAACTAAAATGAACAAGCAGATGCAAAATGCAAGAAAGAAAATGACCTACCTACTTACCTGGGGCATGAGGCCCATATAAGTTAGGTCCTAAAGATGTAAGTTGAAATCGTACAACCAGTACTACTACTTGCTCAACATCTCACCCAAGTGCTTCCCCCTGTGCTTGATTATAAAACATATCAAGGACATGTCAAGCACATAATAAACATGAATGTGAATAAACATACAATCAATCGTAGAAAGCAACTCAAGGAGGAGGGTAGGAGGGAGAAAATCCTGCTATAATGAATATCCATAAGCCTGATTAATCCATCTCTGAATAGGACTATTGCATGTAGATAACAATTCTTCCTCATATTCATTTAGAATACCATGGCTCCTTGAAGGCTAAGTAGATATGAGAGAACCCAAGAAAACCCTATGACTTCCTTGAGAAGGAGAGATGAGATAAGGGACAACCTTAGGCCCGAAGAAAAAGTATTCTCCCATATTCGGGACATGTTTCCTCTCCATCTATAAATCCTTGCAAAGTTCCCCAAGATGAAAAACATCGTTGGTTTGTAGTGTGAGTCTTTGACTGCACTGGGCTGGCCATGTCCTCATCAAAATTCAAGCACAAAGATGGTTGAGAATCTTCTTCTTCAAAAACATTCTAAGTCCCCAAGAGGATAATCCCCAAGTTGGGGTTGGGATTCAACATAAGTGTACTACAAAAATCGTCCTGATGGATGAAAGAGGTTTGTGATCATATTATCATCAGACTGCCAAATATCTTGATTGTCCATGTGTGAAAAGCAACCTTCCGAAGAAAATACTTCTTCACTCCATGTCTGGAATTTTCCCTCAATGTCGTAATTGGGATCCCCATCAGAGCGAAAAAAACCAACATCCCATCCACACCTCCCAGTATGTATAAAATCATCAATGATCGCAATCACATTATTACATGAAAGGTCTACTACGTCCAAGGGTTCCTCTAAGACTTCCTCTCTTCCGAAGTCACAAAATAAAGTATAATCAAAGTTTTCGAAAGGATTATAACTTACCATGTTATCTTCTTGTTGTGCATGAGGAAAGGAGGCCTCAACATCTTCATCAAATGGAAGAGCAAACACCAACAATTCATTTTCATGTGAAGCCTCTTTGGGAGTTGAGTTTTGAACAAGATGCTTTTCATCAGAGCATTTAGTACATTCATGAGGTAACCCATGTTCTTCTTCTTCATGACTCACCTTCTCAGGATCTCACTCTTCAATCAAGCCTTTGTTGTCTTCAATATAATCATGAGGTAATTGTTGCTTCTCTTCGAGGGGTTGATAACCCTCTTTACAATATTTTCTTTTGGTACTAATCACTCAAGGAGGAAAAGGAATCCAAACATATTTATCTTCATCAAGCGGGAGCACGAATGTTATTGTTTCACCATGTTGCATTTCATTTGAAACTTCTTCCTCTTGACAACCTTCCTTATGGACCCGATCTCTGAGAACACATTTACCATCTTGGTCTTCAATGAGTTTCGAGACTTATTTGGGCATCAAGAATGATCAATCTTAGGTTGGGAGGCTTTTCTGGTGACCATATTTTTTTGTCACATCGTCACATAGTGACTTCACTCTGTAATAGGAAATAACAACCTCCCATGTTGCATTTTGGGTAGGCTTCTTCTCATAATTCCAAATGCATCATGGGAGGTTGTTATTGCCTATTACAGAGTGAATTTGTTAGGCATATTCTCATAATTCTAAAAGGACAATGCCTTACTCTTCTTTTCTATGTGTGTAGAACTCAACCAAGAAGTCTTTATGGCAGTGCTCTAATAACTGATCACATAAATCATGGTATTCTTCTATGTTTTCCTTGAGACATTAAAAAATTTCTTTGCTACTATCATCCTCTTGTTTCCTAATTGTGTTCTCATTATACTTTAGAAGAAGTGTTTGCTTCAAACCATCAATAAGGTCCCAGGGAAGACATTTTCCCATAAAGGCATCTTCAAGGTCTTGAACAACTTCTTCAAATTTATGAGTTCTAGATCCCCAATGTTTGAGGAATTCTCGGACAAGGACCGTTGAAGAAGATATACTTTTAGGGATGCAAAAATTTCTGATCCAGTCTCTTTGTTTCTCCTCAAGTGACAAGAGGAATAACCGTACTACCACATCTTCATGTTCTATACCCAGGGCTAAAACAAATTTAGTAAACTCGACAATATGTGCAATGGCTGAAAATGGATCACAGTCAAATTTAGGGATACAGTCTAGCCATCATATCGGACATTCGTTTGGATACCAATAAATAGACTCAACATCCAAGAATTTGTATGCCTCCTGAAAGTGCCACAGAGACATGCTTCCATAACTTATAACAATACCTCAATGGAGTCGCCAAATGAACTTCAAGAAAATCTCATTGAAAGTGAAAAAGGAAATTTCCCTCAAATGGAGTCGTCAAGCAAGCTATGGGTAAATACCTTGGGAATAACTTGCCAAGTGTCATTAGGGCTTGAAAAGGATTCAAAATCCTCCTCGGTAACAACACCAAAATGTTATTGCATGGATTGTATCTTGAGAAAAGACCAACCCAAACCACAAAGGTGAGACAACTACGGGAGTACCTACCCATTGTCACCTTGGATAGACACTCCCCTCGCTTTAGTGATGATGCAATCACCACAAGGGGGGAATCTCGATGACCCTAGGGGGGATTGAGATGATGATGAATGAGCACCCCTATAGATCAAGTTTGGAGATGAAGAAAGGATTGATAATGAGTCTTGTAAGAATGTAGATGGTTTACAAGTGTTAGATACCTGCAAAACGATATTAGCCCTACCTGGAACAAGACAAAAAATGATAAACCAAGCCTTTAATCAAGGGGAATCAAGCAAGAATCCTTGTTGTCCCAAATTGTAGCAATATAGAAATATATATATCAGCAATGAATGATGTTAATAGCTGCAACATTAACCATCCAAAATCTAATACAAGATATCATAAATAAAGCTAGTAATGACTACTCATACTTCCAATGATTCAAGCAAGACTTTGTTGGTGATTAGGGGGCTATTATGTGATGTTATCAACAAGTTTTTATAACAGCCTAATATCTGTAGCAAACAATTGCTACATCAGCAAATTCTAGCCACCAAAATCAACAAACGATCCACCCAATAGATATCCAATAACAAGTAGTTTAATGATGGCAGCTTACAAGTGAATTTTAGTGGTAGAATAGTGAGCAATAGATGAATAAAATATGATTTTGGAGTATCCCTAATGGCTGTAGCATTAATTTGTAACAGCAAAGGGAATTACTAGGCCAATAAAGACTCCCCTAGGGCACAAGAAGGCGTATAACATGTATAATCAAATCCAACTTAGACAATTGCAATATCTCAATATTTCACGTATACCAATGCAAAAATATTATATCTTCAATGCAAGTAGATTAGCGCCTTATAAATTGGGTTAATGGAGTCTCTCATGTAAGATCTGGGGTTTGTTACTTCTCTAGGGGTGTAAGCCCTTTTACTTCATAGAGCAAACAAAACCTAGCAAGGTAAATCTACAAGGGTGTAAGCCCTTTTACTCCTTGTAGCAACCTTTGAAAAGTAGCTTGTTCAATGATAACAAAGTAGATCTTGATGGAGGGTGTATGCCCTTATACTCCTCCAAGGGTTTAAACAAATTTAACTTGAAACAAGAAGAAAACAACACAATTAATGCATAAATTCCTTACCAATTCCAATAAAAACATGAAGAAACCCTTCTTTATCAAGAATATTCCACCAACATACCAAGAATAAAGCATCCAAGAGATAGCGCATAACTTTTCTTCACTAGAAGACAAGAAAGATCATCAACAATGCACCAAGAGAGAGATAGCAAAATACCCAAATAGGGCAAAAAATTCAGCCAATGTTATGTAATCCTCAATGTGTGTTATCTTATTTATGAAAATGTAATCCTCCACTTTTGAAAAGTCAATCACAGATTAGGGAGGCCGACTTCCTCTATTTTCCTTTTACAACTTAAAATTAAAAAAATGCATAAAATAAAACCCTTCCAAAGGGTGACGTTAGGCCTCCAAGAGAGATGTTTTTTCTTTGATGAAGAACATTGGGCCTCCAATGGCCATCTGTCACCTCACCATGTGCTAAAGTGACAAGAAATCCAACTCTCTCCATCAAACCAAGCCACATCAACCTCAAACCTCAAACCCCCATAAAAAACCCTAAGCCCATGTGACATTTAGGGCCTAGAAGATGATGCCTTAGGTCTCCAAAGGCCAATTTTGGGGTGCAAGGGGTTGGAATATGATCATCTCATGGTCTTAAAATGCCTCTAAAGGTAATCTTCATCCTCCCATGTGTCCAATGAGAGGGGGGCGCATCATCTAACATGTGGGCTTCATGCCCCTATGAAGGTCCAAGTAACCTTGTGCCTCCATGAAAAGACTTTCACCTAGAAAGGCCCTACAAAGACAAACAAATTTTCCCTCCAAGGGTCGACAAGTCACAAGTATCATACCAAGTAATCCATATCTAACAAAAGAACCACCCAAACATGTGCATCAAATCCCCCCTTTTCAAAATAAACAAAAGCTTAAAGACCTTATACAACTTGCCAAATTTAAGTATGGGAGGGTTGTCATGGTGACCTATTGGGTAGATAATTCTCCAAGTCAAGGAGTGTTTTTCAAAGAGGACCCTCTCTAAGTCATGTAAAGAGTATGAGGTGGATGGGTGTGTAACATTTGGGCATGGGGTTTCTTGACATACAAGGGCTCATATTGTCTCATTTATGGGTGCCTTTGTAGAGGGTGCGCTTGCTCTTGAGTTACCAACTATTTGGGTGCTATTTGTTCCAGACCCCTTTTTAGCCATCTTTCCAATCCTTTCTTTCATTTATTTGTAATTTGCTAGTCCCCTTTACAAGGTTTTCGAGCTTTAGCATTTGCAATTTGGGACTGTAGTGGGCATTGAGTAGGTAGAGCTCAAGTTGGACTAATGGTCCTCATTTATTGTGTTCAATTCTTTTCAACATTGGTTTCTTATTATTTTATAGCAATTGCAATCTACCTCTGGGCCGTTGGCCCCTTCTTCCCATGAAAAGAGGTACAAGCCCTTTTTTGGTCAATATGCCCAAAAACCCAAAAGATGAGGAAACGAAAGGGAAAAAAGTATGGAAAGTGACAAGTATGCATACGAGTGGTATGATGACATTTCAAGGAGACCACATAGTAGCAACTCTTTTCCTGAGGGTGACCACTTACTAGGACAACATGTCAACCACCAAGGTGACATAATTCAATATGCATAATTTCCAAGCAAACATTTTCAAAATCAAGAAAGGACCCTTTGCAACATATTCAAATGCTTCACTTATTAGAATGACACTTACCACAACACTGAACTTGTTACCTCATGGAGCAAGACATGTTGTCCTCTGTGAGCTAAGCTGGTGTGGTGAACTCTGATGCCATTGATCAAATGGTGACATGTGGTGAGATAGGGACTTCTGCCTGCTCATTCGCCTCTTAATATTCCATGTCTACAACCTTGGGACCTCGAGACATCATCTCCTTAGTTATCCCTAGCATTGAAAACACCTTTATGCTGAATTTGTATCTCTGGTAGACCTGTTACCATTTTCCCTAGCGTTGGAAGAGCTCTATAATGAATGTGAGCAAGTCTTCTATGCCATAACTCACTCAAGCTGATAGTGTCATGCAATAAGGCTTGGACTGGTTTGATGGTAAATTTGTACAAGTTGTTTTCTCGGACACCAATTACTTTGGAAGAGCTTATATGAGAGTCTTTGTGTCATGCAAGAACTCTTCCTTCTGAGAAAGTAATTTTGTAGCCTTTGTCTTGCAAGGTCGAAATAGAGACAAGGTTTCTCTTCATTCCGGGTACATATAATACTTATTCTAATTTAAGCTACATGTATGAATCTAGTTGGAAGGTAGAAGTTCCAACTCCTCTTACATTATATTTGGCATCATCTATAAGAACAACATGTAGATGTGTCTCTTTCTCAACGAAATGTGTTAGATGATTTCTAGGACCGATCATGTGCCTCGAAGCACCACTGTCAATTAACCAAGTATTGTCATTGATAGGAACCATACCTGAGAGTGCTGAGATGTTGATGTCTTCATTTCCTTGAGGTCTTGTCTTCCTGGAACTGAGCTTGCTTGAATCATCAAGCTTACCACCCATCTTGATTTTGCTCATCTTCACAAACCCTTGTTAACTAGGCTAGAAAACCTAACGGCTAGGCTAGGCTATCACTTTTAGGTTTTGTTGGGCTTATGACTGCCAACAATAAGCCTTAAGAAATATGATAGCCCTGGTAAGCCGAAGAGCTTCTTCAAGGAGTTGCATAAATGCAATTCTAAACTTTTCTGCAGAAATTGGCGAAACCCTAGAAACCCTAGGTCCAAAAAATCAAAATGCTCAGAAATGCAATTTGAGACTTATTGGAGGTGCGCTGAAGGAGGTGGTACACTCCTATATCCTTTTTAGACCCAACGTCCAAGTTTTAAGTGTTGAAACCCCTCAGAAGAGTAGGCCGTACAAAATTTCTGGAAACCCTAGGAGGGTCGTACGGTTTCTGCATAAGTGAGAGAGAATAGATGGAAAGTGTTTGTGCAATGGGATCTTCAAGACCTATGCTCTGATACCATGTTGATTTTTCAACAAGCTAGGTTAAACATGTAGTTCATTTCAATTTTGAATTTGTTTGAACCATAAACAATTATGTTGCAACATCCAAGATCACAAGAAGAAACACCATGCACAAGAGCACAAGAAGTATCCCGGGAAACCGTTCTAAACAAGGGAAGAAAACCCAGCCAAATCCTTTGCTATAATCTTCAAGAGAAATACCTTCACCACCAATAAGACTTAGCACACAAGAGAGTGCTCAAACCCTAGAAGACTAGCGCCCAAGAGAGGTGCATACTTTTCCCAAGAGAATGTACTTGCTGAAATTTCCAAAATTGTGTGAAGGATATGATTCCACAATGGGGAATATTTCTTTACTTATATTAGACTTTTCCTATCAACAGAAGTGTCTATTGGCACAACAGGGCTGACCTCTCTAAGTCACTTTATAATTAATATTAACCAGATTAATTATCTTTCACCTTTATTACTAATCACATTATGGTGGGGTCAACCTGTACCCTTTACATTACAATTAGAGTTACATGCAGGTCTGGCTCTTGAACAACATAGCAAGGGATCTAATACACCCACTAGTTCTCATCCACTAGGGGCACATCCATAGGGATGCCCATATCTTTGACTCACAACATTACACAGAAGAACCACTTCTTCACACGTTCACTTGTGCTCGTCCACAGGCACATCCACTCAACATATATTCTTTCCCACTGTCTCACACAGGAGAATCATCTAGAGTTTCTCGTCAACTCTGTTGCTCAGAGGAGGCTAATACATCATCTTCATTTTTGTCTTCATGATGATGCACCCATCATTTTGGGATTTCACACGTTCACCTTGTGCTCAATCACAGGCACGTCTAACTCAACAGATCGCCTTTTCCCACTGGAGAATCATCTGGAGTCCTTCTCAACTCTCTGAATGGAGGAGGTCATCTCTACGTTCCAGCTATGTCTCAGATAGGAACCACATACCCTTCTTAGGGGCTTTCTCTCAGGTTTGTAAGCTAGAGAAAGACTCACATAGCTACAATGATCCACATATCACAGGTCTGTAAGCCGGAGAATGTCTCACATAGCTGCAATCATCAACACTTCATCTTCTTGAAGTCGTCATAATAGCAATCCTTATGTTGTTATTCTTTCATAGGTACTGTTTCATTGACTATCTTTTCTTCTAAGAAATGGATATGATATGTACAAGAACTATGTAAACATGGTATGTACAAGAATATTGTTACCTTGACTAGAAGAAGAAGTATACTTCATCCTTCTTAACTTTCTTTGAGGGTTACTTTTCTTCGGAAATTGTTTCTTCGTGTGTTTCCTTCCTTTTCTTTAACTCGGGACAATGGTTCTTGTAGTGACCGTATCTTCGACAGTTGAAGCATTGTATTTTTGACATATCCTTTTCTTGATTTTGTTTCTTCCTTAAGCCAAACTTCCTCTTATTCTTGAAATTCTTGAATTTTGTTGTGAAGGCTTGATCATCATATTTCTTTTGGGATTTCTCTTTTTTGTTAATCCTTGATTCTTCTTATGCACAACAAGTCCAAATCTCTTCAAATTTAGGATACTCCTTTATTGTGTTCATGCTTCTGTCAAATGCATCCCATGTCTTGGGAAGGCCATTGAGTACTATATTTACCAGTTCCTTTTTTGAAATGATTTCTTCAATAACTTGTAGTTGATCTCTTAATTGAGAGATTATCACAAGGTATGATGTTATGATATCATCATCATTCATTTTCATGTCACGGAGCTCATTCTTCAGACTCATTACTTGTCCAATGTTTCTGACTGAGAAGAGGTTAATTAGGGCATTGCACATCTTCTTAGATGAGTCAAGATGAGAGATGTAGGGTATCAAGTGGTCTTTTACAGAGTACACTATGATACTTATATCATTGATGTCATTTTCCTTGAAATTCTCCATAACTGCAATGCTCTGAGGTTCCTTCTCTTTTCTTGCTTCAACTTGTGGTACCATGATCTTGCCTTTCACGATATCCAATACTTTATTCTTGGCAAGGATGAGGTCAATCCTTGTCTTCCATGCTCTGAAGTTAGAATCCCCTTCTAACTTATTTTTTGACTTCATAGAATAAGTCATGACCATTTTGACTTGGTCAACCTTTGACTTTGACCAAAAACACAAACTTGATGTCTTAGCTTGTTGAGAGTACCAGGAGATGTGCTATGCCATGATGCACTAGGATATATAGAAATTAGGTCAATCTCTTCACTTAAGGTGCCTTAACAAGAGAGTCGAGGTTTTGTTACTACAACAAAAACTTTGACTGCAATTGTAATTGAGCAAATCCTCCCAATCTATCTTCTAGCGGCTAGACTATTTGAAGATAGTGTGGGCCCATAATCTGTTTTTTTTTTTAACAGAAGCGGGTATTTGTATATTATCAAAAATTGTCCATATTACAAAAAAGAGTTGACTGCGGGTCTATCTTTCTGCTAGTATCAAAATTATAGATCGTCATTCTTATAGTAGCGTGTCTGATGACTGTTTTGATGTATGCACTACAAACTTGCCATGTAAAAATGGCTATGAAACTATGCAACAAAAACTGGTGTTTACAGTTCATAATAGTCTGTGCTAAGGATGGGAGGGGCCTGCTTCATCGCATGCACCGTTCTCCTCTGCTTGATCTGTGTCCCCTAGTTGTTGGTTTGCTCCGTCCCAGACGCGGTCAAAAAAACCTGGGGCCATTTGATCATGTTGATTGTTGGCCACTGAATGGAAGGTAGAAGGGATCCAAGACTTGTCTGTACCTGCTGAGTGAACGGGGTGCTGAGGAAGGCACTGGCTGAGCCCTTCAAGATGCCTTGTATTCCGATTAACTCCCTGCAAGATGATGGCTAATTCTTGATTGTGCCTGTGCTCCATTCTCTGCATTTGACTTTGGACTACGACCAATTTTCTTGAATTCCCTAGTTTTCTTGCATTAGTTCCTTGTGTTTGGAATCCGCCCAGTTCTCTATTCTTTGACACTTAACCTGCAATCCCTAAAATCATCCCCGCATATCCTCCAGAGTGCAAACCGGGCAAGTTCATTCTTCACTGTTGCTTCGACTCATGATTGCACTGCGTGCCAGGAAGGCATAGAGGGTGAGGAGAGCGTAGTTGTGGGAGGGGGAAAGGGGGAGGAGTGGGAGGGATTCAGAAATATGAGGGTGCTTGCTGATAGCAAAAGATCTGAACTGGAGGGCGGGTCTGGAGGAAGGCCTCCACGGGTTGTTATAAGTTGGGGTGTCCATGATTACCCACGAGCAAGGAGGGGAATTCCATTGGTGTGAGGCCTAGGGTGACATAAAATGAGTATATCTGGTCCTTCAGAGAGAGAGGTGAGAGGACTACTCAATTAGGGAGTTCGCGTGCGAGGGGGGGGAGGGG
>ML818975.1:38021-55173 GCA_009831015.1 Picea engelmannii | reverse complement strand
AAGAGGGAGGAAGGCCTTGATTCTATTGAGGAGGGGGTGACATAGGGTCGAATGCTTTTAGGGGAGCCAAACATTAGAGAGAGTTTGATTGGTGCGGAGGCTGCTCTGATCTAGATTTTTGGTATCTTTTGCCATTTTATCTGCTTCCATGTTTTTCTTTCACAAAATATGAAAGAAGCTCAAGTGCACAAATTTTTTCTTGAGTGAGTTGATTGCCGCAGATATGCTTTGAAGAGGTGCTTTTGTCAATCTGGGCATCCCTTTCAGATCCTTTATGATGATTTCAGAGTCCCCCAAAACTGTTAGGGTCTGAATGCGCAAATCTTGGGCTAGTTTGAGTCCAATATAACCAGCAAGGATCTTTGCTTTGTTGTTTGACGTCTTTCCCAGTCCCCAGGCGTAGTCGATCAATTTTTTTCTCTCAGAATCATATATGACTCCCCTCGCACCTGCCACCCCTGTGGGCCCATAGCCTGTTAGAATAATAGGTGTATTGGTTTCACCATAGATAATATAGTAATATTGTCACCCAACCATAGGCACAAATGCCACCCCGAGCACCTTAACCTTGACAGAGAGAATAATTTCAAAAGAAAACCCTAGAACCAATAGCCAATCAAGGTAGCGTACCTCTCTTCAGAGCTAGCATACCAGACATAAAGTCCAAACTATAACCAAACAAAAATTCCAAGCCAAAACTGAAATTGCCAGGTGCAGCAGCTGCAACTCCTCTCCAAACTTGCGCACCACTGGTCTTATGCAGTTGTGAGGGTGAGAGTGACAAATGAGCTCTAGAACCGTCTTATCTATAGTCCTCCAAGTGACCTAACTGGGCCAACTTCTACTCGTGGAGGCTAATAACTTAATATTACATTTTCTCTTGAGTCGAAGTCTTGTCTTCTAGGGTTCTTATCCAGCCATTTAGGGTTTCTCTAGCTTCCGAGAATATTCTAGTCTCCTCAAGGTTACATGTGGAGGTTAATGCCTCCCGTAACTACCATAATATCAACAATACCATCACTTATCTATACCCACTTGACATTGGGAAAGAATTTTCATGGATTTTGTGGGAGGTTTACCAACAACCAGGAAGGGACATGACTATCTATTTGTGGTAGTTGATAAGTTCATCAAGATGTTCATTATCATGCTTTGTAAAAATATCATTGAAGTATAAGAAGAAACAAACAAGTTCTTTGAACAAGTGCGGGAGTACTTTGGGATACCAAGGAGCATCATCTCATATAGGGATACCAGATTTCTAAGTTCATTTTAGACTACATTGTGGGAGAATATGAACATTAAGTTGAAAAGATCTACAACATTCCATCCATAGCTATATGGGCAGACATAAGTAGTCAACAAGACTTTGGTGCAATGTTTGAGGGGCTACAATCAAAATCACCTGAAGACGTGGGATGCAAATCTAATCTATATACAACATTTTTGTTATAGAGCAGTCCACACTTATTTTGGTAAGTCACCTTTTGAAACTTGCTTTGGATATTTTCCACCTTCATCCTTGGATGTTGTGTATGGAAAACAAGGAGGAGTAAGAGAGGACCTCACAGGAGATGTAAGGAGAGAAGAAAATTTTGTCTAGAATATTAGGTAGATCCATTTGCAAGTACATGAGACGTTGAAGAAGTCATAGGAAAAGTATAAGGCCAAACATGTTCAACATAGAACCATGAAATCATTCAAAGTGGGAGACATGGTTTGATTACAACTAAACAAGGAAATACCACAGGGTCCTGGTAAGAAGATCAAGGATCTACAGTATGTCCCTTTCGAGATATTGGAAAAGGTGGGAGATAATGCCTATAGACTTAGTCTACCCCGATACATGCACATTTACTTAGTAGTGAATGTGGAGAATTTGAACTCTATGAGCCTTCCATGTTGGATCATGAGGAGGAGTAGGTCGTACCTACTATAGAGGAATTAGCACGAGATGCTCAGGTAGATATGAAAGAAGACACAATTTTTCAAAATAAGTCAAGAATTGTAAGACATGGTCATCGTGACCTTTGGCATATTGGGTTGAAAGGACAACTTCCAAACAAAGAAAAATGGTACTCCAGAGAGAAGGTAGAGGAAAAAATTTCTCACCTCATTTAGTAAATATTTTGCGGACCAAAATCCTCCCTAAATGGACAGATAGGATCCAGATTGGATAATTATATTAGTTTGCATCTATCGCTATGCTTTCAGAGTGGAAAATATTGGAGGAATCAACTTGCAAGTTCATTTTGACAGTAGGTCTCAGTTTGGAAAATTAGGGTTTGAAACCTTCCAAAGCAATTTTGAGGAATCAAATTACAATTTTGGGGGTTAAAACTTTCTCAACACTAGATGATACCTCTTGATGCTAATATACATTCAGAGACCTTTCCAGTGGCACAAAAATCGTGTCAATCAGAGCTCGTATGCAAAAGTTATGCCTCCAACAACTTGACCTACCGTGTTGTACACCATGGTACGAGAATATGCCATGTCATTCCTTGTTACTCATGTATATGGGGCTAGCCATGTGTGTACTTTCAATAAGATTCTATAAAGTCAAAATCCTTATCACAATCAAAGTTTCATTTTTCAAACCACATAAGTCATAACTTATCAAACCATTTGGCGATCAAACCATATTTGTAAAAAAATTATGTCATTTATCTTAGGCAATAACCAATTGACTTCTTGTTAGTACTTTCAAAATCTGGAAACAACACCATTACATTAGTGTCACATGTGCATCATTGAATTAACAAAAAAATCTCATAGTAGAATATGTAGAGAAAAAATAAACTTTCATATCAATTAGAGGGAACTTACAACAACAACAAAAAGTGTCAATGGAAAATATCTTTATAAATACATGGAAAAAATTCTACACACTAGTATACAACATGATACACCACCTAAATGTTGAAAGAAGTGAAAAAAATAATTTATGTAAATTGTTAAAAACATTTTATTTTCCTACATAAATTTACATGACTTCAATTGAAAATTCATGGTTTTCCCAAGAGTAGTTTCTATTAACTAATCATCCATATGTAGCAAATATTCACAAAAATTGGGATGCATAATCATTGATTTGGAAAAAATATTAAAAAAAAACTATTATATGTTCATGGAAAATATTTATATTTAGGCAAAAACTATAAGGATGTGCATAACTATAATCATAAATTAGGCTACAGGTTTTTTTATTTTTAATGAAAAAAAAGAAAAAGATTAGCTTAAATTTCTTCAAAAAGATTTAAATTTTAGCCAAATTGGCGAAATTTCGCTTAAAAAAAACATTGATCACAATTGAGGGTTGAGGAAGTCAAAAAACTACCCTTGGATGGTTATCAGGCTATGTTAAATAACAGTCTGCTAGGAGAAGGGGTTCCATTCTTTTTCATTGTATATTGTTCCATAATTGAGAAAAATATCTTAGAGTGGTATTTTGTGAGCATAACAAAGGAGGAGAATTATGTAGCAGTCATTCAGGCCACAGTTTCAAAAGGTAACTCCATGGTGAGTTCTCATTCCTTTGTATGTGCATTTTATAACTGAAGCAAAGGGAGAAGAGCATAGGTCTCACCTTCTAGTTCAGTTTTCTCTCGTATTGGGTTTCCTAGGTCAAATCTTGTGATCATTTGTGTGGATGGTGTGTATTTGTGCTTGTTCTTTCATTTTAATATTTTAGTTATTTCTTAAATTCAAGCCATAATCTAGAGATAATAAATTTTGGATCTAAGGAAATAAACTACATAAATATAATATTTCAAAAATATGGTAAGATCTATTGTGACAAATTCTTCCAATGGAATATCCACGACAGTTTACAGATCATGCGCCCACACTTTGCAATCAATTATGACTATCACTCCCGATGTTTTTCACAACTCTTCTACCAAAATAGTGTAGATTGGTTCTACCCACAAGATTCCATCACAATTAAACATACAATATATTCTATTGTCTAAGTTATTGATTGATCCATGTGGATATTGGTGGCCACCCACCTATTCCAACTGGTTGCTTTTGACAGTTTTAGTTCAACACATTCTTCTGTAATTCTTTGTAATTGTGGGTTCTACACTTTCAGGGTTGTCTGAAGCCCTACACAGCTTCTAGGTGGAGATTGGTGGTCACCCACCTAATCCAACTGGCTTAGTTTGGAAGTTTTCATGTTAGTACATCTTTCTGTAATTCCAGGGACGTTTTGGGGCCCTAAACAGTGTTTTCTTGGCTTTCCATAGTCAAACTGTAGACAAAGTTAGAGTTTGAGGACATAATGTGTAGTTCTCAAAAATACCTTTTCAACGGACTATCATGTGAAAACGAAGGCCGTATGCAAAATTTATGACCATGGGAAGTTGAGGTACCAACTTACCCATCGGGGCCCATATAACTTTTGGTGTTTCATCTCATAGGGTTAGGTTTTTGGATGTATAGGGTTTTGGAATTCATGAGTAATGTTAAAATGGCCTCTGGAGCCTCATTGTAATCATTCTTCTTAGACGAATGTGCGTAGCAACCACATCTCTTCTCAGAGATAGATACCACCATTCTAGCAAGTTGTTTTCAGTTTTGCAGTTTTATAGTTTCAACCTATTTTATTTATTCAATAGAAGTTAATATTCACTGGATATCTGTTGTTGTTATATGTATCTCTGTGTTATTGTATTTAGTCTGTTATTCATTTTGTTCCACTCATAAATCTGGATCAGTGGTATCAGAGCGGTCTTCTCTTCATTTATTTTTCTTCGTTCATATCCTTGACAAGATCTGGGTACAAGAAGTTGGGACTCGAACCAGTCGAGCCTTTGCAAGATCGGTCGCGCTGAGCCTGACAACAAACGATGGGGGATGGAAAGAAATATTATGGAGCAGGAGATCCTTTTAAAATGTTGCTCGAGGAATCCCTTGCGCGACAAAGGAACAAAATGATGGACAAATTTGCACAGATCCTTCGAGGGCTGCCCACATGAGACACATCTTTATCAAGCAGCCGTGCAACCTCCTTCAAGGTACATGTAAATTTTGATATTCCATTATTTGAAGGACTGATAGATGCAGATGTTGTAGATAAATGAATGAATCTGCTCGAAGGGTATTTTTCGGTCCACAATTATTTCGATAGGGAAAATATTACTTTTGTACTCCTCAAGGTCGTCCCCCATGTTAAGGACCAGTGGATACTTACTCTAAGAAAAGGGCCATAGAGAAATCTGCAATATTTATGATTGCCCCCATGTGGGATTCCTTTAGGGATGCCATTAAAGAACAATACTACCCTGTTGGAAGATACGAGGACCACTACACAAGATGGACCACCTTGCGTTAGGAAAGGGACCAGATAGTATCAGGTTTCAAAAATATTTTCCATACCCTGTGCACCAAATTGGGTATAAAATACTTTGAGCGACATCTGATGCTTAAATATCCTGACTATCTCCATAGACACCTTCAAACAGAAATGGATTTTATGGACATCACATCATTGGGTACGACTTATAGTTATGTTGTCAAGATCGAGCATAAATTTAAACAGAAGAGGCGAGAGTTTGGATCTGTAAACTCCTCACAGTCGAAGCACGACAAAGGTGGCCCCAACCCACAAAATAAGAGATAGAGCAAAGATGACCACTCTCAAGACAACTAGTCCAAGCCACAACACAAGAAGGGTAATGAGAAGTCGAAGAAGGACACGAAAAAATGGTGTGAATACCATAAAATCCCTTGGCACAAAACCGAACAATGTCAGTTCAAGAAGTTGCTAGTGGTCGAGCTGAAAGATTTCGAGTCAGAGGCAAATTCTGACTCCGAATCAAATCTAAAAAGCAAAAAGTGGATTATCGATGTTGAACCCAGTGCCACTGTCACTGCCACCAAATTCCAGCTAAGCTAACCAGAAGAACCAGACGAAGGGGAACGACTCTTTCACTCACATATGTGGGTAAAGGGGGCTCTGCTTGATTTCATTATCGGTAGAAGTAGTCAGAAGAACCTGATCTCAGTAGAGGTCGTCAAGCAGCTAGATCTGCTGACGAACCACACCCGCATCCCTACATCATCGGTTAGCTTTGCCAAGGAAGAGATCTTTGCATCAACCAACAATGTCGTCTGCCCTTCGACATCAAGCCCTTCAAAGATGAGGCATTGTGTGATATTGCTTCCCTTGAAGTTTGTGATGTTATTTTAGGAAAGCCATATTTGTGGAAGCAACATATTGTGTATGAGTCTAGACCCTGCAATGTTATTATTACTTTGGGTAGACAATTGTACATGATACCAGAGGTAGCGCTACCTACCACTATTTCTTTAATATCTGCTAAGAAATGTAGTAAGGTCATTTCACAGACTGAGAAGTTCATCTTCTTTGTGATATGTGCTCATAGTAAAGATAAGCTCATCGCCACATATGTGGCCTCTACACAAAGCCTCTCTTTGCAACAGAAGCAAGTGGACTGGATTGTGGAGGAGTACAGAGACATCTTCTCCCCACCCACTGGGGTATCGACACACTACCAAGTCAAGCATCCAATTGATCTAACCCCTGGTGCACCTATGCCTAATGGACTAGTCTATCGTCGCTCGTGGATGGAAAATTATGAAATCAAGCATCAAATCCAAGAGTTTCTTCAAAAGGGGCACATTAGACCTAGCTCCTCCCCTTGAAAAGGCCCTATTGTACTAGTCCAGAAGAAATACGGGACTTGGCGGTTCTACATTGATTACAGAGCATTAAACAAAATCACATTCAGGAATCGGTACCCAATTCCCCAAATTAATGACCTTCTTGACCAACTCAAGGGGGTAAATTTTTTCAACAAGATTGACCTAAATTTTGGCTGCCACCAGGTTCCCATCGAACCAACTTATGTATGGAAGACAAATTTAAAATCTAAAGAAGGTATCTTCGAGTGGTTGGTCATTCCCTTTGGCTTAACAAATGCACCAACCACTTTCATGAGGCACCAACCACTTTCATGAGGTTGATGGATGATGTATTGAGACCCTTCACCAACTCTTTTGTGGTGGTATATTTGGATGACATCTTCATCTTCAACAGAACTTGGGAGGAGCACATGCATCATATTCAACAGGTTTTGAGCACTCTGCGGCAACACAAGCTATATGCCAACTTGGAAAAATGCTCCTTTGGCATGAACAAGGTCCAATACTTGGGCTACACTGTTGATGAGCACGGGGTATATGTTGATCTAGCTAAAATCCAAGTCATCCATGATTGGTCAGCCCCAACCACACTAACTGAGCTTCAGATCTTCTTGGGACTTGTCAACTTCTATCGACGTTTCATGTCGGGATTCTCCCATATTGCATGGGCCCTCATTCAAGTGACTAAGGGTGATGCTAGGGAAAATTTCGCATGGGGGAAGGAACAACAATGAGAATTTGATGATATTAAGCATCGCATGTACTCAACTCCAATACTCTCCGTACCTTATCTGCAACAACCATTCGAGATTGAGATTGATGCATCTGACTATGTTGTAGGCACAGTTCTCACTCAACACGGTCATCCGATAACATACCATAGTGAGACACTCTTAGATATTGTCTGAAAATACCCCACCTATGACAAGGAAATGTATTCCATTGTACAATCCTGTCATTAATGGAAACATTACATTCTAGGAAAGGAGACAATCATCCACACTGATCACAAGCCTCTGCAGTTCATACAGACATAGGGGAAGTTGCAGAACGATCGCCATCATAAGTTGTCCACCTACATGCAAGAGTTCCATATCAACATCAAGTATAAGACACAAAGCACAAATCACATCGCTGACTGCCTCAGTCGACCTCCCATGGATGCACTCACCACCGTGCTCCATTCCTATGGGCATGAGGCATCTGAGTGGCCCCAACTTTATCATAAAGATCTAAACTTCACCACCATCTTTCATCTCTTGGGCACAAATGTGAATTTCATCAATTTTTTCATTTAGGATGGACTTTTATGCCATCTAGGCCATCGTTCTGTTCATGTAAGCGAGTGTGCAAAGATGATTTGGGAGGCTCACTATAGTCTAATGGAGGGACACTTTGGCGTGGAGAAAACTGTGGTCGTTCTACATAAACATTTTTATTGGCCAAAACTTCGATAGGACATCAACAAATATATCAGACCTTGCATTGCATGTGCCATTGCTAAGCCAACCATCAAGAAGAAAGGATAATACACCCCTCTTCCTACTCCTGAGAGGCCTTGGGAATCCATCTCGATGGATTACATGTCTAGCCTTTTGTCCACCAAACAAGCCAACGATTGTGTATTTTTGGTGGTTTACCGGTATTAGAAGATGACCATTCTCATAGCCTGGAAGAAGAGCATCACAACGATAGATACTGCCAATCTCTTCTTCAAACGAGTGTGGGTCCATTTTGGGATACCACATACCATCATCTTCGAACACTATTGAACACCAAGCTCACTAAATCCACTGTCTGCCACCCTCAAACCGATGACCAAATAGAGGTCGTCAATCAGAAGATTGTGCACATCCTGCGCATGTATAACTCTAAGCATCCACGTACATGGGATGAGTGTCTTCCCTATGTTCAACACAACTACAACAGGCCTCTCCATAGCTCTATCGGCCATAGCCCCTTTCAGGTGGGGCTGGGATTCCAACCCTTGGGTCCCATTGATGTTGCACTACCTCTTGCAATCACACAGACAAATTCTTCCCATGTTCAGTCTGAGGCCAAAAAAGCCACCATATTCATTGAGTGGATACAACACATCCCCCAACATGTCCATGAGATCTTTCAGAAAGCCAATGCTAAGTACAAGTAGTGCCATGATCAACACCGGGTATCGCACAAGTTTCAGGTGGGAGATAAGGTCTGGTTACATTTGCAGAAAGAACGCCTTACAAGGGCCCATTGAAAGTTCTGGTTACATTTGCGGAAAGAACCCATTACAGGGGCACATTGAAAGTTCTGTCCACTTAGATATGGGCCTTACACTATCACCAAGGCTGTGGGTGATAATGTTTTTGAGTTCAACACTCCCCCCTTCCTTGGCTTGCACCCAGTGTTCAATGTGAACCTCCTCCAGCCATATTTTCCACCATTATTGGACACCTCGGAGATCGCAGAACAATTGATACCAACATAGCTCAACCCTGACTGCATGGAACATGCATCCACTGATCAGATAGTAGACACACAACTTAAGGGCACTCACCAGCAGAGGATCTAGCTTTATCGGGTTGTCAAGGTAGGGTAGCACCTGCACCAAGGAAAGTGACTCACCCGGAGCCAAATTCAACAAAAATTTCCTCACCTGATGGGGGCACTCAATGCAATGGATACCATTGCTTCCTAAGGGGGGAGGAATGATCCAGGTGGATATTGGTGGCCACCCACCTATTCCAACTGGCTCCTTTTGACAATTTTAGTTCAACACGTTCTTCAGTAATTCTTTGTAATTGTGGGTTTTGCACTTTTGGGGTTGTATGAATCCTTACACAACTTCCAGGTGGATATTGGTGGCCGCCCACTTAATCCAACTGGCTTAGTTTGGAGTTTTTCATGTCAGTACATCTTTTTGTACTTCTAGGGCCATTTTGGGGTCCTAAACAATGTTTTTTTCTTGCCACAGTCAAAATATAGATGGAGTCAGAGTTTGATGACATGATGTGTAGTTATCGAAAATACCTTTCCAATGGGCTATCACATGCCTAAAATGGAGGTTGTATGCAAAAGTTACGACCCCATGAAGTTGAGGTACCAACTTACCCATCGGGGCCCACATAACTTTTGGTGTTTCATCTCCTAGGGTTAGGTTTTTGGATGTCTAGGGTTTTGGAATTCATGAGTAATTTTAAAAAGGCCTCTGGAGCCTCATTGTAATCATTCTACTCAAACAAATGCGTGTAGCAGGCACATCTCTTCTCAGAGATAGCTACCACCATTCGAGCAAGTTTTTTTTCAGTTCTGTAGTTTTACAGTTTCGACCTATTTTATTTATTCAATAGAAGTTATTGTTCACTGGATATCTGTTGTTGTTCATTGTATCTCTATGTTATTGTATTTAGTCTGTTATTCATTTTGTTCTGCTCATAAATCTGGATCTTTGATTCTATCTTTTTTTCTATAGTGACTTCAATATATCTAGATGGCTCATAACCCCTAGCCTATGACCTCGGGACATGTATTTAGGTTTTCATGTTAACCACCTTGGGTGATTTCACCCTAGATTTTCTCTCTCACTTCACTTTTCTCCTACATAATATCCATCCCTCATTCTATAGGTATCCATTCCTCCTATCTCTGCATCAAAACCATGCACTGACTTCTAAAGTCTCTCAATCTCTTTTTCTTATGGAGTCTAACTTATCTAGGCATAAACACTCTACAACCACGAGATCTCTATTGTTTAGCCGAGTAAGCAATATATATGTGTATATCCCTAGCATCGATCCCATCCTACCTTCATGTAGAACCATTTTCTAGGGTTTTCTCTACTACATTTCTTGTATTTGAGAAGCAAGTAGATATTCGTTTCTTAGTAGCAAGTGCCATATTGGAACAATTTTTTTTCCTAGGGATTAGTAATCCCCTGAAATTACTATCAATATTAGGCCACCAGTCTCAGGTTTATTCTTCTCTCTTTGACAATCATTGCCACATTAATAATCATGAGTGATCCTTTTTAACCCTTGGCACTCCATCACATCATCACTTGTTTTTCTTTCAAATTTCCCAGCGTCCACCTTTTAGTTCTAGTCTACAACTCCCATATTCATAGTGGGTTTTCTCCCCATTGGATTGCTTTTATGCCCATGTCACCACTACTCATTTTTGTAGCTTTCCACCATGCCTTCAGGTCAGACACCTTCCTCTGATGCTATGAAATTAACTCGGTCTAATGTTATCCATGAATTGTCACTCACCCCCATAACATAAATATGCCAATAGACTCAATATACCACCCCTACTTTCTAGTTTGTCACCTACATTTATCTGCCCAAATATGACGACCACATGCAAGGGGAGCATCTGGACTCATGGATCTATAGTATCACTACCAATTTCAAATTTATTCCAGACATGATTGAGGCTTAGCATTTACAACTCATGTACTATTATCTAGAAGATGCATCCCTAACACGATGTTAGTCTCACTCTACACTTGATATAACACACTTTTCTAGTTCCCGTTCATGTGCATCAACATTAGGGATGCCCACTATCAAGCCTTTCAATGGTGTTTTCACTATCATGGGCATCTATTAAATTTTATTTGTAAATGGTTGCAATTGCACGAAGCTTAAGGTCAGACCATCTAACACTATATTGAGATCTTCACCAAGCTTTGGATCTATCTCCATAGAACTACCATTGAATGTATTCTTAAATTTAATTTTGGGTTACTAGCTCTTTTTCACTATGAAATTTTTATATTTGAGAGCCCTACATTGGATAAGGATTGTATCCTTACTTTGGTCATGGAACATGAATTGACCAACAAGTCCTTGTTACCTTATGCTTCTCATTCTCCATATGCAACACCCTCTCACTCCAACATGTGGTGACACCATCATTATACCTCCTCCCATTTTTTTGTTGAATGTCAAGTGCTTCATCCACCCAACCTCACTCAATCATATTCTCTTCCCTCTCTCAACCCAATAGTCTTTTTGGTTCATTCCTTTCCTCTACCACCCCCTATTTTCCCTTATATTCTACGTCACATTCTTCCACTAACTCACTCTGAACTCCAATACCTATGTGCCCCCTCATTTACATGTTAAAACAGTGTTACCATTGCTAGGATTTCTCTTGGGAATCCTACATCACTTCCATGACCCTTCCCATATTCACCTACTCTTGATATTAAACCTTTAGACCATACCTTCACTACCTCACCTATCCTTGACCCACTTGTACATAATTATTTTAAGCAGGTAGATATGGAAGATGCTCTATAGCAGTGTTAGGCTAGATAGTCTAAACTTGTAGTGGTTTAGACCCCACCTCCTTAGGTTACGAGTGTTGGGTTCCCAACACTTAACAAGGTACAACATATTGACCCTTGCCTACACATTGTCAAAGTAGGCATTTTCAATAGCCCTTGGAACCAACAAGCTACACATCACTCATATCCACAAATTTCCATTAATTCAAACTATTGCTCCTTTACATGGTTCATCATGAAGTTAGACTATTTGGTAGTACATATTTTTTATACAAGTTCTTTCACTCACTTCTATGGACCTAGCTTGCACCAATGATTTTCAATGAATACTTTTCTGAGGCACAACTAATTTGGCAGAGAGGCATTGTTACCTTCTACGGGATTCCTTGAGGAGTGTAACCATGAGCATTTAAATAATGCAAAGTGCACTAAATACAAGATTGTTAGTGTCTCTTTTCATA
The DNA here is from genome assembly GCA_009831015.1 of Picea engelmannii. Taxonomy (NCBI): domain Eukaryota; kingdom Viridiplantae; phylum Streptophyta; class Pinopsida; order Pinales; family Pinaceae; genus Picea; species Picea engelmannii. Next base: position 42,762 of record ML818975.1, on the reverse strand, counting down.
TCAATGTGATAACATGCAATCTTGATGAGAATGAAAAGGAGACATATGTTCCCATTTCTGTAGAAAATTTCATTTCAAGTGGATGACGAGAAATTCCCCATTTTGGAATATCAACAACATGTGAGTTACCCATCTAGGCTAGTTGAGGCTTCTCAAACACTTATAAAATTTCCTTTGGTTCTATTAGCAACCCTACTAATATGCCAACTATAGTCTTTGATGTTATTGTCCCTTCTTTTGACTCTAATGAAACACACCCACAAGGTGTCGTAGGGTCCCTCTTGGCCACTCATGGCACCACTAGCCAAAACAATTCTCTTGGATTCTTGGGTTAGATTCATTGTAATCTTAGTATTTTTTTATTTTACAACCAATTTTTCACATGTTTTAGGTATTCCAAGAATTTATTTAGGATCTCAATTTTTAATGTGAGATAATGCTAGATTTCCACATGCATCAAAGAATGAATGTTTAGATGATGGAAATATGTTGGACAACCATATTGTCATATCTACACATGGACAACAACTTGGAGTAGATACCCATGGATCCATCCTTGCTTCACAAATGATAGGAGACAAAGTTGTTGTTCTATTCTATAATGGTTGACTATGGTGTACAATTATAGGTGATTTTGTACAAATGATTTCAACACTTATGTCTTCAAAGCAAGACAAATTTGATCCTATCTTTATTGAACCCACATATCTTTCCAATCCTACACCTCTACTTTAAAACTTCTCCGTTGAAGTGAAAATTATGGACCACATACCATAACATGCAATAGTCACTTTTGTTGATGTCCCTAATGCAATAATACCTTTGTTGTTAGTTCTTCACATCATGATCGTGAACATCAACATTGAACATATTGCATATGTTGGGCATCTCATCCTCACCAAGTGTGAATTGGGAAGTGAAGTAGTATCAATGTGAAATCTCCAATGCCTCCATGGCATAACTTGAGTTAAGCATGGAGTAGTCACCTGCATCATTGCTCTAGAAAATTTCCTTAGCATTGGTGGCATCGATTTGAATAGGATTGCAACTAAATTTTGTCCAATTTTTTTTAGTAATGATAACAATGAGCATGACCAACATCCTGAGCATGAATGATGTCCAGGAAACCTATAGTGAAGATGAAGTGCCAACCCAAGTTCGTCACCCTTGTACTTCTATGCATGCTTACATTTTCTTATGCATTTTTCTTCTTTCAAATCCAACTTAGTTGTTATGGAATCTAAGGCATGTGCCCATGTATTCAAGGCACAACACATTATTATTGGCTTCTTTGTCCATTTGGATCGTACCCTCTTTCCTAAAATGGGAGGAAAGAAGGCACAATTTCAATTTAAATTGAGAGGAAAAGATCCATTAGAGCGGGGTACACATCTCTAGGTTTATTTAATAAATGTCATAAGTAAATAAATGCATAGCATGTAGTTATCTCTATGTAGTTTTCAACGGCCTTGTTTTCTAGTTAATATTGATTATGTTAAGCATAGGTTTATATAAAAAGCTATAAAGAGGCAATTTCTAGAAGAGTAATACATGGAATATTTCAAAAGATTATTATTTTTAAGTTTATGTTTAACCACTTTCTTGGATTTTACATGTGAGGCTCATTGAGCCTCTTTATTTTTTTATCAAGCATACTCGTCATGAGAGGAAAAAGTATGTATATGTTGAAATTTTACCACACTAACAATCAATGATTTTCACACCATGAGAGAAAAATCCATGCATATATAAACACAATATTAAAATTTTAAATTAAATCATAAAATAACCATGTAATTTTTCCCACCTATAAACAAGTGGTACATCACCACCCTAGAAAAAAGCCAACTTTGTATACAACATATCATGAAAAAAGTATCTACATATAAAGGAAATAAAATGAATTTGACATCAAAAATTGGTTGAACGAAGTTGATTGAATTGTTGTTAATTCCCTTTGATTCCTCTAAATTACTCTTGCCATCATCTATCTGGAAGAATATAATATATTTCAATTAATTGTTAAAATATAAAAGGTAAAGGACTATAAACATAAGTGACTAAAAATAAGAGTAATTTGAACATATTTCACCTAATATGGTGTCCATATTATTTATTCTTTTGTCCACTCCCTCATGACAATGTCAAAATTTCCTTGAATATTGAAAAAAAATCGATTTCAAATACTAAAACCTCTCATTTTCCATCAATTTGTACATAATCATACTCAAAAGCATCTTCTTTGTCTTCTCCTGGGATAGATTTTTGTATATGTTCATTGTCAGATATGTTTCCTATTCTCAAACATTAATATGCATATCATAGAATGCATAAGTACCATGGAGACTATATTATATTGAATTCAATTACACTCTAATTTTCATTGAAAAATGTAGGATAAATCATACCATGGTTAACATTGATAAAGTAATTGCATCTAGGACTCAACCTATAACTCAATCCAAACTCTATTTTTTTGTTACACTATTTCAAAATGCTCCAATTTTTTTAATCATGCTTTTATGCAACATAAAACATGATACAACAAATACTAATTAGAATTATAAATGCAACCTTTAATAAAATAATTATGTATTTTTCAATATTTAAAAATAATAAAGTATGTAATTACAACTCACTTGGGGATTTTCATTGTTGGTGTCATCAATTATTGTATCTTTTACTTGTCATCTATGACCTTTATCGTCTATTTCCTTGTGTCTAGCATCATATTTTGATCCCTCTCCATTGGAAGCCATGTGATCTATATATCTATTACAATTGTACATTATTGAGGTAAGTACATAAAATCTATGGAATAAAATACATGCATGATTTGACATGGATATTGAAAATACACACACATAACACCAACATATGCAAATATGCTTGATTCAATTAAAGACAATTAATGCCACCAAATTCAACCTTATGTGGGAATTTGTTCCACATTAATAAATATTTCACATAAAATAATAAGCCAAACAAACTACTATTAGATCAGTGGTCTTGATTATCAAAGCTAACAACCATTGGATTATTTTGCCTATTATTCGGTAGAGATAAGAATCCCATTAATAACTAGCCTAGATAATTAATTAAAAGTATACATGGAGCATAATTATCTCAATGACAGATATCATGGATTGGATGGTGGTAGTGATAAATTTTGCTAACTAGTATTGGATTAATGCTAAAAATGTTTAAAATCTAATCACTAATCACAACATTTGAAATGGCAGATATCATGGATTAGATGGTGGTAGTGATAAATTTTGGTAACTAGTATTAGTATTGGATTAATGCTAAAAATGTTTAAAATCCAATCACTAATCACAACATTTGAAATGTTAAAAACTTTTAAAATTGATAAAAACTTTTTAAGTGAAGGAAAATCCTAGTGTTAATCACAAGTCACACAAAACTCATCTAAATTTATTATATATCAATAATAATATAAGAGGATCCTAGTTAAACAATTACTATTGGGGCTTTGGGTAAAGAAGAATTCATTGAGATGCCTATAATGGATTCATATCTTACCACTAATCTGTGAGATCTTTTTGTGTTCATTAAAAAGTTCTTATGCCACCAATGATGGAAAATAATGTACAAGAAAAAGACAAAATATAGCTTCAAAAGGAATACATAAATATTTTAATATTAGATGGTACATCTTCTAGAATATTTATCAGTGAAGAATAATATAAATCCAAACTCAAAGTGCAACATGGATGAGAGAACAAGTTGCATTGAGTCTTCTGAATAATAATTTGGCACTATTATAAATCACATTGCATTCGTTATTTACAAGGTGAAAACTAAATTTGCGTGACCAAGCTCTCATTTGCAGAGTTGTTCGACCCATATCTCCATGGTCAACTTTCAAACTACAATGCAAGGCTACAACAAAGGTTTCTCCATCTATAGGTTGTTGATCTAGGATTATTAGATGACAAGGAAAACTCAAAAGGGAACACTATTTTTCAAAGCAAAATAGCACATGTGTCCAATATGCATTCATCAACATTCCTCCTGTAACTTTGGTTAGGTTCACAATATAAATATAACACATTTCTTCAGTCACTAGGATTTTATCTACCTTCCCTCCTACATACTTCCCTTTTATCTTTTCTCGATGTAGACATCTACATCATATTTTTTGTTAAAATAAGGAAAAGGTGTTTGTATTTCCTTTATTCATTCATCATTTGTGAATAATAAGAGGGAGTGTAGTATTGTGCTACAACATAAGCTCCGCCTAGGGACATCACTTCCCTTTGAGGAGAAGGAGAAGATTTCTATCTTCTAGTTTTTTGTGGACCATTGGAACTCAATCTTAAACTAATGCCTTGTCGTCCATTGTATTGTGGAGTTGTAACAAAAACCAAATAAATTTATATAGAGAATACTAAAGGGAATTAAATACTTTTAAAATGAAATCTTAATATATTATATACAACTCTAATCCTTAGGAAAGGGACAATGAGAGAGTAAGAGAAAAGGAAGAGGGGATGAGAGAAAATGTTATGGTCATACCCTAACCCCCTTACTTATGATAGTTTATTAATGTATGAGGCCACCTTCCTTGAATAAAGCCCTCTAAATAGTTAGTTAATAGTCACTCATTGTAAAAAGGGTCATCTTTATTAATAAGGCCCAAATTAGTTAGTAGTCCCTCATTATAAGTGGTCCCATAGGTAATTAAGGTTATATATGGATAGATATATATTGAGTAAAA
>ML818975.1:0-13443 GCA_009831015.1 Picea engelmannii | reverse complement strand
GGATGCTCAATACATGCATCTTAATATACTGCTTCAGGAAATTCAATAGAACGTAAGAATTTGGGATCAGAATTTGAATGAGAAGTTGGAAAACTTGGCAAAAAGTTTGACTGAGAATTTGGCACCTATGACAGGCCAAGGTATATGGCCAGAAGAAGAACCCTATAATGCACAAAACATTGAGCCACACTAGGAAAAAACTTCTAACTAGGACTATTTATCCACCTGTAACCCTCTTCAGGTCCTCACAACCATAAACCAATGGACAATAACATATGGCATCATTTTCTTAAGGTGGAATTTGAACAAATATGATGTTTCTAACCAGTGAGGATGGGTCACCCAAAAGGAACATTAATTCGCCCTCCAAGGCATTACTAATGACATGATAAAACTCAAGGTGGGGATATTGTATCTAGATCCACAATGATGGTGTTGGGTATGTATTATATTCTTTGCCCGAGTAGTGGTGTATGCATTGCGTTGGGCGCACATGGGGGTTTGAGGGGGAGCTCAGGGGAAGCGCCCTCGAGAATTTTTTTTCCTTGGGAAATGTGTCGCATTTTTGCCTCATTTTTCATGTTGCCTTGATTTTTGTGTCCATTGTTGGCAAGTTTTTCAGCACATGGTATTTTGCCGATGGTTTTCTATTTCCGGTTAAGGGATTAGGGTTTTTGACTAATCTTGGTCATTGGGTTAGGGTTTTGGATGCCGTTGGCTCCTATATGTATATTGTATTGTAAACAATGTATTACTATGAATGAATATAGAATATGTTGGTTTTCCCAGTTTGGGTTTCCAGGGGAAAAATATGTGTGTAATGTTTGTATTTTTCATTGTATCTTTTTTGTTCTTTTATTGAAAATCTGTTTGCAGTAAATATTTAAAAAGGTTAAAATCTATATTGGTATCAGAGCTTTGTTGGCTTCAGGGGGACGCCTTTGTGGTCAAGGGTTTGGCTCGGGGCTGTGATAAGCCTTGTTACAGTGGGAGATCTGTGGTATTGATTTTTCAGGTGAAAAGAAATGGCAAGAAATTCAAAAATGGAGATCAAGACGTTTAATGGGAAAAGTTTTGAGTTTTGGAAGCTCAAAGTGGAATATTTGTTGGTGGATAAAGATCAGTGGATCGCGGTAGATCCAGGTACTGCACCTATAGGAACTTCAGCAGATGACTGGAAAAATTTGGATCGGAAGGCGAAGAGCATAATCCGACTGTGTCTCTCAGATTCAGTATTACTGAATGTGTCAGAGGAAGCTACAACCAAGGATTTATGGGATAAGTTGGGGAAGTTATATCAGTCTAAGTCCCTAGTAAATAAACTATTCCTGAGAAAGGTTGTATAATCTGAGGATGAGAGATGGAAACTTGGTGGCAGAGCATTTGAACACTTTCGATACTGTGGTAAGTCAGTTAGTATATGTTGAGATTAAAATTCCAGATGAAGATAAGTGTATCAGTTTACACCGTTCTTTACTAGACTCATGGGATAGTCTGGTTGTGGCCATAGGTAGTAATACAACTGCTTTGAAGTTTGATGAAGTGGTCTCATCCTTGTTATTGGAGGAGATGAGACGAAATAATATGGAAGTACAGAGCACAAACACATTATTTGCAATAGGACGCTCCCAGGAAAGAAATAGATCTAAGTTCTCAAGTGGGAGATCTAAGTTCTCAAGTGGGAGATCTAAGTCTAAGGGTAGATCTAAATCTCCCAGAAATTTTGTAAAGGTATGTTGGAGACGTGGAAAAGAAGGGCACTACAAGAAGCAATGTAGATCCAAAGTTGAGAAAAAGAAGGGATATGAAGAATCTCCTTCTACAAAAGAAAAGACCTCCAAGGAAGAAGGAGGGGATGTGTAATTGACTTCTTCAAGCACACATGCAGATCATGAGGCATGGTTGGTTGACTTAGGTGCATCCTTTCATATGACTCTCCACAGAGAGTGGTTCTGTGAATATGAAAGGTATGATGGAGGTATTGTTTTCTTATGTGATGATTTGACAACCAGAATCATAGGACGAGGAAAAGTCAAGCTGAGGCTCATAGATGGAAGGATTAGAACACTGCATGGTGTTCTGCACATCCCAGGTTTGGCCAGAAATTTGATTTTTGTAGGAAAAATGGGTGATGCAGGGGTAAAACAATATTTGAAAAGGAAACCTACAAGATGGTTTGAGGAGCAATGGTGTTGTTGAAAGGAGTTTGGTTTGGAACTCTGTATAAGCTACAAGGAAGCACTATTAGCGATGGGTGTAATAGTTCCATTATTCTTGATATTGGAGTTGAAGAAGAAAGAAATCCTAAAGTCTCTGGAGAAAAGGTTATGTTGTGGCATCAAAGACGGGGCATATCGGAGAGAAGGGTCTTTGACTACTACATGGTAAAGGTATGGTTGAAGGTATGTCTAACTGTTCACTAGATTTTGATTTCTGTGAAAATTATCTATATGGGAAGCATAATCGGGTAAGATTCCCTTTTGGTGTAACGAGGGTAGAAGGAATTTTATAGCTAGTTCACAATGTTGTTTTTGGACATGTATCGGTACCATCATTGGGAAAATCTGTGTACTATGTCTCATTTATAGATGACTTCTCGAGGAATACTTGGATATATTTCCTCAAGAAGAAATCTAAAGTCTTTGACAGGTTTACAGAGTTTAAGGCTCTTGTTGAGAATCAAACAGAGAAAATAATTAAGGTATCGAGGACAGATAATGGCGGAGAGTTCTGCGGGAATGAATTTGAAGAATTCTGTAAGAAGTGCGGTATAGTAAGGCAGAAGACTACTCCATATACACCTCAATAGATTGGAGTTGCAGAAAGGATGACCATAACGCTGATGGAAAAACCAAGGTGCATGCTCAATGGTGTTGGGTTAGAGAAAGAATTCTGGGTAGAGGCAGTGGGTACTGCATGTTACCTGGTCAACAGATCACCCTTATCAGTGCTGGATGACAAGACTCCACAAGAGGTATGGACTGGTAAGAAACCTTCTCTCACACATCTTAAGGTATTTGGTTGTGATGCATATTTTCATGTTCCAAAGGAAAACAAGAGTAAGCTAGATAAGAAGGCTGAAAAGTGTATCTTTATTGGATATAAAAATGGTCTCAAAGGTTATAAGCTTTGGAATCCAGAAACTAAGAAGGCAGTGTATAGTCGAGATGTGGTATTTAGAGAAATGAAGGATGTTCTTAAACATAAAGTCCTACCAAGTAACGAAGAACCATAGAAAATAGAGTTTGATTTAAAGGATGATGAGTTAGACTCTATAGAAGAACATAAATAAGAAGAAGAAGATCCTCATACTCCAGTATTGAGGAGATCGATTCGAGAAAGAAGGCTACTGGAAAGGTAAACTCCATCTGATTTTCGTTCAAAATTTTCTTTGTTTATTACTGATGATGATCCTAGAAATGTCAAGGAGGTAGTGCATTCAGAGGATGGAAATCTATGGAAAAGGGCCATGGACAAAGAAATGAAATCTTTGGATAAGAATGAGGCTTGGGATCTAGTGGAGTTGTCGACTGGAAGAAAGCCCATTGTTAGAAAATGGGAAGTTAAAAAGAAGTTGAATGCAAAAGGAAAAGTGGAGAAATACAAAGCTCGGTTAATAGCAAAGGGTTATTCTCAGGTTGAGGGAATTGATTTTGGTGAGATTTCTTCTCCTGTTGCCAAGTCAACCTCTATAAGATTTCTATTATCTGTTGCTGCTGCATTTTATTTTGAAGTAGAATAGATGGATGTGAAGACATCATTCCTACATGTGGATCTAGAAGAAGAAATCTATATGAAGCAACTAGAAGGTTATGTTTTGAAGGTAAAGAAGGAGCTTGCATGCCAGCTGGAAAAGTCCCTGTATGGTTTAAAACAATCACCAAGGACGTGGTATCAAAATTTTTATACTTATATGTTGGGACTTGGTTTGACAAGAAGAAAAGAGGATCCCTGTGTGTATTTTAAATTAATTGGTGATCATTTGATTTATTTGGTCTTGTATGTGGATGACATGTTGCTGATAGGAAACAACAAGGAGATTATCCAAGATGCGAAAACTCAGTTATCCTCTAAATTTTACATGAAGGATATCGGTGCTTCAAATTTCATTTTGGGCATGGAAATTAAAAGAGATCGGAAAGAGAGGAAACTCTGGTTAAATCAGAGAAAATATATCGAGACAATATTACAGAGGTTTAATGGCAGGAATGTAAACCAGTCAAGGTTCCTATTCCTATTGGTGTAAAGTTATCCGTGGATCAGTGTCCCAAGACACAGGAAGAGGAGAAGGACATGTCTCGTGTTCCATATGCGAGTGTAGTTGGTAGTTTGATGTATGCAATGGTCTGTACTAGACTAGACATTGCACATGTAGTGGGAGTTTTGAGCACGTATATGTCAAAACCAGGGAAGGAGCATTGGACAATAGTAAAAAGGGTTTTTAGGTATTTGCATGGAATTGCTAGCTATTTATTGTGCTACCAAGGAAGACCGATATTGGACAGAGTGGTGGATATACATGGCTTTGTGGATGCAGACCGGGTTGGAGATCTAGATCGTAGGAGATCTACAAGTGGGTATGTGTTTGACCTGTTTGGAGGAGAAATAAGTTGGATGAGCAAAAGACACGTTGTAGTGGAACTTTCAACTATAGAAGCTAAATACATGGAAACCACTCATGCAAGTAAGGAAGCAGTGTGGTTACAAAGATTGTGTTCAGGTATTGGGTTAGTACAACAAGCTATAAGGATAGATTGTGACAGTCAGAGTGCAATTTTTCTGGCGAAGAACCCGACTTATCATTCAAAGACAAATCATATTGATATTCAATATCACTTTGTGAGAGACATGGTTGAAGAAAATAAAGTATTGTTGATGAAGGTGGACACTTTGAAGAATGTTGCAGATTCATTAACAAAATATGTGAGCACTGAGAATTTCTCTTGGTGTAGAGGATCCATGGGCATTGTTGCCCTGGATTGTTGATCCAGATTTTATGAGCAGAACGAAATGACTACAGATTATTAACAGGTGCCTAACAAAAAATAACAAAGATACAATAAAACTGGTTTTCTATGCAATAAGGAAATAAGTTGAAACTGTAAAATGCAGCAGAAACAAGCTTGATGGAATGGTGGCGGCTTATCTCTGAGAAGAGATGTGATAGTTGCACTCATTCGCAAGAAGATGATTACACTGAGGCTCTGAAAGGCCTTTCTACAATAAACAAGAATGCCAAAAAACCCTAGACATCCAAAAACCTAACCCTACGAGATGAAGCACCAAAAGTCAGGTGGGCCCCATTTGGGTAAGTTATAACATCAACTTCCCGGGGTCGTAACTTTTGCATACGATCTTCGTTTTAGTCGTACGATAGCCCATTGGAAAGGTATCATCGAGGAGATTCATTTTAGGGGAAATTTCAATGGAATTTTTATATTTCTCCCCATTTTCCCCAAAAAACATCATTTAGGGCCTCAAAATGGCTCCAGAAGTGAAAAACTGCTAAAAATAGTAAATTACCAAAATTGCTAGAAAACTGTTTTGAGCTAGTTGGAAAAGGTGGGTGTCCATCTATATCCACCTGGATCAATCCTCCCTCCTTAGGAAGCAATGGTCTCCATTGCATTGAGTTCCCCCTTCAAATGAGGAAATTTTTGTTGAATTTGGCCCCGGGTGAGCCACTTGCCTTGGTGTAGGAGCTGCCCTACTTTGACGACTCGATAAAGATTGATCCTTTGTTGTCGAGTGCCCTTGATCTGTGTGTCCACAATCTGATCATTGGATTCTTATTGTATGCAGTCAGGGGTGAGATTTGTTGGTGTCAGTTTTTCTTCTACTTCTAAGGTGTCCAATAATGGTGGGAAATAAGGGCGAAGGAGATCCACGTTGAACACTGGGTGTAGGCCAAGGAAAGGAGGAATGTTGAGCTCAAAAGAATTATCCCCCATGACCTTGGTGATGGTGTATGACCCATAACAGAGTGGGTGAAGCTTCCGATGGGGTCCTGTAAGGCCTTATTTCTGCAAGTGCAACCAAACTTAGTCGCCCACCTGAAACTTATGTGGCACCCGATGTTGATCATGGTGCTGCTTGTACTTGTCATTGGACTTCTGTAGGATATCCTGAGCTTGTTGGTGGATGTGCTGGATCATCTCAATGAACCAGGTGTCTTTGTTAGCTTCATTTGGAGCAGGAGATGAGTCTGTCGAGGTGACCGCAAGGGGAAGTGAAATACCTATGGGACCCAATGGTTGGAATCCCAAACCCACCTAAAAGGGGTTATGGCTGGTTGAGATATACAAGGCTCAGTTGTAGCTATGCTGGACATAGAGAAGGCTCTCATCCCATGTGCAAGGGTGCTTTGAATTATACATGTGAAGGATATGCACGATAATTCGATTTACAACCTCGGTTTGGCCATCTGTCTGGGGGTGGAAGGTTGTGGATTTGGTGAGCTTGGTGTCCAGCAGTGACCAGAGGCTCGAATAGAATGTGTTGAGAAATCAACTGTCATGATCTGAGACAATGGTTTTTGGGATTCCAAAATGTACCCAGACTCGTTCAAAGAAGAGATTGGCAGTGGCCTTTGTGATGTTCTTCTTGTAGGCAACCATAATCGCCATCTTAGAAAAGCGATCAACAACCACAAAAACATAGTCATTTCCCCACTTGGTGGATGGGAGGCCTGACATGTAGTCCATTGAGATGGATTCCCATGGCCTGTCAGGAGTAGGAGGAGGGGTGTACAGGCCCTGTTTCTTAGTGGGCGACTTGGCAATAACGCAGGTAGTGCAGGACCTGATATACTTGCTGACCTTCTGTCAAATTTTCGGCCAGTAGAAATGTTTTTGTAGCATCACCATTGTCTTTTCGATGCCGAAGTGTCCTACCACCCAACTATAGTGGGCTTCCAAGATCATCTTTTCTCGCTCGCTTGATGGAACACAGATACGGCCGATACGACACAACAACCCATCCTAAAGATGGAAATTATCGACAACTGCGTTTCCACCCAACATTTGGTAGGCGGTGGTGAAGTCCAGGTCTGTCTCATAGAGTTGGGGCCATCTAGAGGTCTCATGGCCACAAGAGTTTAGTATCGTGGTGAGTGCCGTGACTGGCGGTCTGCTGAGGCAATCAACGACGCGATTGGTGCTTCCTATTTTATGCCCGATGTTGAGGTGGAATTGCTGCAAATATGTGGACCAATTTTGATGGCGATCATCCTGCGATTTTCCTTGTGTCTGCATGAACTACAGTGGCTTATGATCAGTGTGGATGACTGTCTCCTTCCCAAGAATGTAATGTCTCCATTGGAGGCAGGCTTGCACAATGGAGTACATTTCTTTGTCGTAAGTAGGGTACTTACAAACAACATCTGATAGTGTTTCACTATGATATGCCACGGGGTGGCCGTGCCGAGTGAGAACGACACCCACAACATAGTCTGAAGCATAATTCTCGATCTCAAAGGGTTGTTGTAGGTCTGGTAGTGAAAGTACTGGGGATGAGCACAAGCGATGCTTCAAATCATTGAATGCTTGTTGTTGGGACCAAACCCATGCAAATTTCACCTTACCACCACCCCTGGTTATTTGGCCGAGGGCCCATGCAATATGGGAGAATCCCAACACAAACCTGCGGTAGAAATTGGCAAGGCCCAAGAAGCTCTGAAGCTCAGTGAGTGTGGTTGGGGCTGGGCAGTGGCACTGGATTTCGCGTTAATGATCCATATTACTCTTTCTGGTTCTGGCTCAGAGTCAGAACCTGCATCTGATTCAGATGCTTTCACTTTTTCCACCAATGACTGCTTTGAGAGGCATTCAACAATGTTATGCCATGGGCTCTTATGGAAGTTGCACCAATTTCTGGTATCTTTCTTTGTCTTTCTGGTGTCCTTCTTTGCTTGTGGCTTGGACTGGTTGTCTTGATACCGTCCATCTTTTCTCTGTCCTTTGTTATGTGGGTTGGGGACGCCCTTTCCTGGCTTTTGTTGTGAGGGTTTCCCAGGCTCAAATTGCCGCATCTTTTGTTTGAGCTTCTGCTCGATTTTAACAACATATCGATATGCCATGCCCAAGGATGAGATGTCAAAAAATTCCATTTAGGTCTGGATGTATGTATGCAGGGCACCATGATACTTCAGCACCAGATGTCACTTTGAATCTTTGATACCAATTTTGGTGCTCAAGGTATGGAAGATATTTGTGAAATCTAGCACTCCTTGGTCTCTTTCTTGCCGCAGTGTGGTCAATTTGGTATACAAGTCGTCATAACTTCCGACAGGGTAGTATTGTTCCTTAATAGAATCCATGGAGGATTCCTAGGTGGCCGTGACTATAAATAATTAGGGTTCCTCTGTTTCGTTTTGCTCATAGAAATTTTCCCACCAATCTTTGACCTGAGGAACGACTTTGAGGAGCGCAAAAGTAAACTTTTCTGTATTCGAAAAGTTATGGACAAAAAAATACCCTTCTAGTAGATTCAACCACTTGTATACAACATCTGCATATATCTGACCTTCAAATATAGGAATATCAAAGTTTATCTGTATCTTGAAGGGGGTGGCGCCTCCACTCAAAGAAGACGCATCGCCTGTTGGTAGCAGCCGAAGGATTTGCGCGAAACTATGCATCATCTCGTTCCTTTGTTGTGTGAGGGCTTCCTCAATCAACAGTTTGAAAGGATCTCTTGTCCTGTCATCTTTATTTTCTCCTTCCATGAGAGGTTGCTTGGGTGGGCAAGAGATTTCGTCCTCAAGAGAAACAAGCTCAAGACCCAACTCTTTGTACTCCGACCTCGTTGGGGACATGCATTAGGACGACAAGGAGAAGACCGCTCTGATACCACTAATCCAGATTTTATGAGCATAACGAAATGACTACAGATTATTAACAGGTTCTTAACACAAAATAACAAAGATACAGTAAAATTGGCTTTCTATTCAATAAGGAAATAAGCTGAAACTATAAAATGCAGCGGAAACAAGCTTGCTGGAATGGTGGCGGCTTATTTTGAGAAGAGATGTGACAGTTGCACTCATTCACAAGAAGATGATTACAATGAGGCTCTGAAGGCCTTTTTACAATAAAAAGGAAATCCAAAAAACCCTAGACATCGAAAAACCTAACCCTAGGAGATGAAGCGCCAAAATTCATGTGGGCCTCGTTTGGGTAAGTTAGTACATCAACTTCCCGTGGTCGTAACTTTTGCATACGATCTCTGTTTTAGGTGTATGATAGCCTGTTGGAAACGTATCATCTAGGAGATTCATTTTAGGGGAAATATCAAAGGAAATTACATATTTCTCCCCATTTTACCAAAAACCATCATTTAGGGCCTCAACACGACTTTGGAAGTGAAAAACTGCTAAAATAGTAAATTACCAAAATTGCCAGATAACTGTTTTGATCCAGTTAGAAAAGGTGGGTGGCCACCGATATCCACCTGGATCAATTGTTGACTATGTAACCCTGTATGCAAAGAAAACAACAAGTGGGAGAATGTTGGTTATGTGTTATATTTTTTCCTTGTTTTTCATGGGCAAAGAAATGTGTTGCATTTTTGCGTTGTTTTTTGTGTTGCCTCGATTTTCATGTCCATTGTTGGGCGGTTTTTCGACACTTGGGTTTTAGCTGATGGATTTCTTGTGTTGCACCAGGTACGCAGGGGGGTTTGAGGGTGGGTGCATGGGGGCGAAGCCCCCTACGGGGGATTTCGAGGGCAACACCCCTGAATTTTTTTTTGCCTCGAGAAATGTGTCACATTTTTGCCTCATTTTTTGTGTTGCCTCGATTTTCATGTCCATTGTTGGGTGGTTTTTCGGCACATGGTTTTTTGCCGATGGTTTTCTATTTCCGGTTAAGAAATTAGGGTTGTTGAGTAATCCAGGTCATTGGGTTAGGGTTTTGGATGTCAGTGGCTCCTATATGTATATTGTATTGTAAACAATGTATCACTATGAATGAATATAGAATATGTTGGTTTTCCCGGTTTGGGTTTCCAGGGGAGAAAATCTATGTATAATGTTTGTATTTGCCATTGTATATTTTCTGTTCTTTTACTGAAAATTTGTTTGCAATAAATATTGTACAAGGTTAAAATCTATAGATGGCAATGGTGGGAATGGCACAAAAAATCCTATGCAAGCTACATTTCATGGAGTTAATTTGTTAAAGCTATCCATGCACATTTTGAGCAAGATAGTAACTATTTGGGGCACCTTACCAAGTTGCACCAAAAAGGTTCAGTCACAAACTTTATGTCAACCTTTGAGAAATTAACCATCCATATAGAGAACTTAACAAATTATTTCTATAAATAATGTTTCACTAGTTTCCTCATGGAAGAAATTTGAGCACAAGTCAGAATGTGGTGTCCATCTACCTAATTGGAAGTGTCTCAGATGGATCTAGAAGCAAAAATGGTGATAAATGCACAAACTAAAAAACCCTCTTTAATTTCCCACACCTGCCCTTCCCGGGTTGAATCCTCTAGCAGAACCCCTACTCATCCCTTGAAAGAACAAAGGTTGTGTCCAGTAGAAATGACAAACTACCAAATACATGGAATTTGTTAAAATTGTGATGAAAAATATGGTCTAGGTCATAGGTGTAAAGAAAATAGATTGTTTTTACAACCTACACAACTAATTAAAAAATGGAAAACAATAGTCACTGAGGTAAACAAGACCTAACAAACAAAATTCACCATTATTTTTATACATACAATCCTACAAATCTACTCTTCCATGCTAAAAAAAAAGGATGGTCATTATCCCTCCCAAAGAGAAGAAGTAAACACAATGCTTGATTCTATTATTGAGATTTGAATCGACTCACCTACATGAAAACCAAGTATTGTAACTAGAATAAACAACAACAAAAATGCTTAAATAAATTTATTTTACTTGCAATATAATTAATCAACAATTCATGGATACCCTTTTAAAAGATAATATAAATTCCTTCAACTTAGAATATGTTGAGTGGTCTAGACACTCTCATTTTCTCTCTCATTAATCCTCATGTCTTGGATATTCAACATTCAATGTATTCAAAGTTGTTTGTGTAGCACATTTAGATCAAGTGGGAAATCAACAATGAGTTCAAATCATCATATATCTTGGATATATGAGTTAAGTAACTAATACTTAATAAACACATCATAATATAATGCATAAAAGATGATGAAATAATATTTTATTGTTTCCATCTAACACAAAAGGTCGCTAAACCTATTATAGTCTCTCATTCCATATACTTATTATAGCCTCTCATATATAACATACCATGTACCCTCTATCCACTATTAAGGATATGGGGTACCTCCAAATTTCACGTTTTTCGACAATTTCTCCTTAAACATTCATAGCTTTGATACCCTTTAATATTTTTTCTTGTTATATGAATGCAATTATGTAGGATGACTTGCGATCCCATGCATACTCATGATAACATACATATTTATAAATATGCACAACTATTCATAAGCAGGTTTAAACACATGTAATTACACAACATAAACAACATTTAAAAAACATATAATAGAACATTTATCTTTTATGAGAAACACCAACTAGATGTAGGCCCCAGACATTCCACCCATCCATAGACTATGTTGCTCCATCTCTCTCAACAACATGTTACCCTCGAGCTGGGGCTTTGACTCCACTAGGGCAAAGGCTACCTAAGACAAATAAGTATAACAATTAGTACAAATAGCAAACTAGGCCAAGTTACCAAACTTCTACAACAATTCAAACTAGCAAGCTCTCGTTCTCCTTGGCCTACACAACCCAAGGAAGTGTACCCCGTTCCCTGCTCCCTAGTTCCTCAAGTTGTCCCACTTCCCTTCTAGGGCTCCAATACAAACCGGTTAGGAAGTATTAGAGTTGTGTCTCTAGGAACTCTTACTGCAACAATGGAGTCTCCAAGAACCCTCCAAGCCTCATGCATTATGCAACCTACCCACACAATTCTCCCTCTAGGGATCTAGCCTTTCCCAACTCAACCTAAGGAAAATTGTCTGTTGAAATCCACCTAGGATTCTTAGGGTTCACAAGGTAACAAGGTTACAGTGGTTGTCCTAGCTCACCCCCAACATGCCAAGGAAACCATGGTAGCAAGAATGAATAGAATGGTAATATTTTATATTAAGCTCTCAACTTAAATATGCAACCCTCGTTTTTGACAAGTGGTACTTAGGAGCTACTTTCCCACCACTTGGGAACTTGTCCCATCACTTTGGAACTTTGGGACATCGCATGAAATCAATACTTAGGATTTGGAATATTTTATTATATTCTTGGCTTAGCCCATTGGCTTAGTCGCTTAGTCCCCTCACATTTCCCTCTTGTGGAGTCCTAGCCCCCCATACTCTTTGTTTGTCTTGGTATATAGTCATGATGCACTTATTAATGAGAGTTTATGTACACTTACATTTCTAGGCTCTTCATCCTTGAACCAATATAGGCTCTCTAACCCAAAACATTAAGGCATTACAACACAAAATCATAGTGGTTCACCAGCCTATAAACTATATTTACATAACATATTACAACATGGGGATCAAAATAGGGTATTACATTCCCCTCTCCATTATTTTTGAACTATCCTCGATGCATTTATATACAAGTGTACATTCAATTTTTCTCAAAATATTCAAAAATTTGTAGGTACTCCTCTTGCTTAGCCTCGTCATGCTTCCACATGGTGTATTCAACATTGTAGCAGGTCCATTGGACCTTTATCAGGATGATGGATCATTTCCTGAGAACCTTGATCTTCCTGTATAATATGCACACTGACTAAACCTATAAGTCACCATCATATTCCACTTGGATCACAGTCTAATCAATCACGTGGTTAGGATTATACACATACTACTTTAACAAAGACACATGAAATGCATAATGAATTCGCATCGATGCAAGCAATGCAAGCATGTATGCAACATGTTCGATCCTCTCTAAAATATTAAATGTCTCACAATATTTTGCTACCAATTTTGAGCAACTCCCTAATTTCAACAAACTCTTTTTATCCTTTACTTTCAAGAATACATGCTCGCCCACTCTAAATTACATGTGTAATCTACCTGTCTTTGCATAGTTGTTATGCATGTCCTATGCAACCTTTATATTATGTTTGATCTTTATCATCTTCTCTTCTATTTCCTTGAGTAGCTCTAGCCTAACAACGGTTCTGTTTCTTGGGTTGTCCCAACTCACTGGTGTGTTGCATTTCCTACCATACATGGCTTCAAACATACTCATCTTCAAAGATGCATGATACCCATTATTATAAGAAACATTATCATTATATCTTCAATCACTTGGTTAACCCTCTCTATTTTCCCATCAAACTCTAGATGATATGTTATGCTAAAATTTAGATTTGTCCCAAATCCTTTCTTCAAATTGAAGGTGAACTTGGGATC